>JAJOOS010007152.1:0-16372 GCA_029582725.1 Solanum chiquidenum
ATTAGTGTATCTCGCGCATCAGATAGTGTATCATGTATAAAATGTACATCAGATTAGTGTATCTCGCGCATCAGATTAGTGTATCTCGCACATCAGATAGTGTATCATGTATAAAATGTACATCAGATTAGTGTATCATGTATAAAATGTAATGTATCTTACTTAACAATTAATGTATCTCGCGCATTAGATTAATGTATCAGCGCTTATATTATTGTATCCGTTTTGAGGGATTTATGTAATTATAAACTTTTAAGGGATAAATTGTAATTTTGCCTTAATAGTATGTGATTTCTGTAATTTGCCCTAAATTATTTGAGGATAAATAATTGTCATCTTAGTAAATTGATCACTTACAAATTGTCAATTTTCAATTTGGAAAATATAAACTATCAACTTTTAAAATTGAAAAGACGTTAAACAATAGTAAGATTGAATAAACCATCTACATTTACACATAAGAATTGCAAGTTGTGGTTTTAATATGTATACAATTTTATAAATTGTTCAAAATACAAATAATTAGAAAACCACACAATTATATGTATATATATATAAGAAAATTATACATTCAATTAAGATCACAAACGGCATGTGGTGATATATTTGCCTTTTTAATTAGTTAATGTTAAACAATTCACATTTCAAATATTGTATTAATTTGTATTGGATTTATTTAGTAACAAACAACTCTCTCTAAATAATTTGTAAGCTAATTTATTTAAATAAATTTACTAGTACAAATATAAAACATAAAATCAAGAAAATAAACAAAATAACTAAAATGAATTGAGGGATATATTTGTCTTTACATAAACCTATCTCATGGTATTATATCGTATGTATTACTAATACCTCCAAATAAAAGGTATTAGTAATACATCCTATAATTAATACCATGTAGAAGGTATAACTAATCCATAAATTAGTTATACATAGACCCAAATTCCTACCAAACATAGTACTAAATAATATCATTTATTTTTTTTATTTTTTTAATGTGGCCTACCAAACGACCTCTTAATGTCTTGATGAACGAGAAAGGTGTGCTAATGTAGCTAATTAGCAGTATAACACGTAATTAATAGTTAATGTGTACACAAAACTCCAATTCTTGCACCTTAGAGTTAGCATAATCAAATTCTAGCTAGCAAAAACACTAGGGTAATTTCCTTTTATTGAAGTATTAGTTGGTGGACAAAATTATAGAGCACTAATGTTGATGGAAGTATGTAACATGTACCCCAAGAAGCTCGTACTCGAGGTGCACCCATGCTTGCGGACACCGTGATACTCTATTCCTTCCAGCATTGAAAAATAAAAAACTTCTTGGAGTAGCAGTTGAAATTTCATTTATGTTTGATTGTAGTAAGAAACGTACTAACTAGTCCTTGCTGACCCACTCTGTTTGCCCAAAGTAATGGAATGCTAAGACCAATTGTCAACTATAGAAGTTGAAATATACCTACTTTTTCAAGCTTTTAATTAATTGCCTAACCTATTTGACATACACTTCTTCTTTTTTTTGTTTCCTATTAGATTCGGAGCTCAGATCGGAGTCCCGACTATTTTCGGATCAGCATTGCAAGGCTCATTTAGGGATAATGCTCCTAACAAAATTTTCTCTATATCTGGGCTCGAACCAAAGACCTTTAATTAAAGGTGGAACAATCCCAATGAAATACACTTATTGTAAGTTACCATGTGCAAACACATTGCTACAATTAACAAACTAAAGTAGTTTTAGAATTTTGGTATTTCATAAGTATTATCTGAACTGCCATTTTAAGTATTCTTCATCAACATGATATGATGATTGATGTCGCTGATTTTATGGTTTTGAGTTTGAATTTTCACTAATTTAGGTTCTCATAAACGTTTCAAAGAAAAAAGTGAGAATATATTATACGATAACAATGAATACAAATAAAATTAGTAGGACGACTCAAATGAAATACGTTTCCAAATTTCAGTAGAAATAACAGAAGGCAAATTATGTTTGTGTTGCATTAATAAGCAAATGGACAGATATGTTAGCGAAGCGTTACAAGTTACAACTACTTGCATGACTTTGGTGATTTTGTTAATAGTCAATGATAGTGTGATAAATCTGCAATCACAAATTTTAATAAATTTTGAATTATTTGCTTCCACTCTGACCAATTATATAATTTGTTGTAGACACACACACTATGAGACCTGAAGACCAGCTGGGCCATTCATCTTGTTCAAGGTTGGCTGAAAAATTTATGAGATGTACCACCGCTTATTAATTGTCACATGACAATTGATTTGAAATCAAGGGCTTTACCCACCTAATTACAGATAAAGCATTTTACTTTGCTGTCCTTTCTGTTTTGGCAGGGGGGAGAAGAGGTAGGGAAGGGGATTGGTGCACTTATTCGTTCATATTTACTTGTCACTCGAACATATTTTTTTAATTTTAGGTTACTTTATTTTTGAGTAATATTATTAAAACTAGTTGTCTCGTTTTATTTGTCAATTAAAAAAATTAAGATAAAATTGACTACATTTTTCCTATTTTATTCTTTCAATTAATTCTTTTTGAAATTGTAAACGAGTTTATAAAATTAAAAAATAATAATCTTAAGAGCGCAAATTAGTAAAATTATTTTTCTTATATTTATGATTTCCTAAGGTGTGTGTAAAGGATAAAGTAGACAAGGAATAATCAAGATTGGGGAGACATTTGACCATTTTCTCTTAATTTTTCATACTACCCCTTAGTATTAAATAACTACATAAAAAAAATAACTACATAAAATAGTATTAATAGTCAAATTTAGAGTTGCAAAATATCATTAATAAGGTATATAGTAAAATACACCTTTAATCATATCAAAGTCTTTTTAAGGGGTATATGTTAAGTTAATTAATATGAATCAAGTAATATAAAACGGAGAGAATATATAAAAAAAAATTAATGGGAGTTATAAAAAAGTAACTAAAAGTGACTAGTAAATAGAACCTTTAAAAAGTTGTAATATTGCATGCAAACCATAATGTTATAAAGTCAAATTAATCTGGCAGAAAGTGTGAAATTGAACGGCAAAATACGAAATTAGCATGCTCCTGTATATATGTCAGCCAGTTATTTTTGCCACATGATGAATCATACAAACGTCTTATGCTAGCTAGCTATAGTCGATCGACCTAACAATATTAAAGTCCCTTTAATTTAATTAACTCTATATAAGGACGAGTAGAGCTAGTTCACCTTTATTGTCTACACAACTTACATATTTTACGTGGTCTATCGATCGTTGAATTAAGTGTGTGAAAATGATGAGGCTTGTGATTGTCCTGTTTCTGGGTCTGGTAGTGTTACATGATCATAATGCTGTAGTACAAGGCATTGAAGTAGCTGTGCTGAGGAAATTGGCAGCCAAAAACAATGTAACATGTTTGTTGGTGTTTGGAGATTCAAGTGTAGATCCTGGAAATAACAACCATCTTTCTACTATGAACAAAGCTAATTACTTGCCTTATGGGATGGACCTTAATTCTCAACCTACTGGCAGGTTCTCTAATGGAAAACTTGCCACTGATTTCATTGGTAATTACTTACTCAATCTTGCTACTATATATTCCATCTCTTCACGACAACTTTCCTAGTTAATTTTTATTTTTATTTTTTGCTAGTGAATTAATTCTTTTTTTTCCCTACAAATTTGTAAAATGGCGACACTAGATCACCATTTCGTAGTTATGCTTGACTCATGAACAATGTGCCTCCACTTTGTTTAACTTGACAATAGAAAATTAATTTACCTTTTGATCCATGAAAATCTTCACTAATTTTTTTCATCTCAAATATATTCTCCACTAACAATTTTATTTTATTTTTACCATAAAAAATTAGTTAATTCTGATTTTATTAATTTGATATGAAAGTCAGTATATTTGGACCTTTAAAATTCTAATTAGTTACGGGTATTATTTACCGTCTAAATGTATTAATCAGTTGAACAAAAGGAGTCTCTGAAGTAAAATAATGTTTTTGCAGCGGAGGCACTTGGTTACGTAAACATGACCAGAGCGTTTCTAGACCCACAAATAAACAAAGTGGATATGCTGCACGGCATTAGTTTCGCTTCAGCTGGCTCTGGTTACGATGATCTCACTGCCAATTTCTCGGTATTTTAGAAATTTATCTTTTAACCTCTTCCTACGAGCTCCCATCTTTTTTGCTCTATTGGTGACTCGAACCTTCAATCATAAAGTTGGTTTGAGAAATCTTAATATCTCAGTTGGTCGATTCCTTGCCGTGTGATCCTCTTCCCCTGCCTCCAATTTTTTTATTTTTTTAAAAAAGAACTTAGTCCGTTCATTTTTGTTTTACTTTTTGGCCTCAAAATGCTTTTTTTTGTTCTTCTGAAAAATCAGAATGCAATGACACTAGCGAAGCAAAGGGAGTATCTGAGGCACTATGAAATCCACTTGATCCAAATGGTGGGAGTTGATAAAGCAAGAGAAACTATGAAAAATGCACTATATATATTAAGTATGGGAACTAATGACTTCCTACAAAATTACTTTCTGGAAGTTATACGTTCTATGCAATACACAGTGGAACAGTATCAGAACTTCTTGATCCGTTCATTGTTTACTCACGTCAAGGTACCCCTCTCTCTCTCTCTCTCTCTTTTTTTATCGATGTCCAACACGTTATATAAATCTCAATTCTTTCCACAGATACTATTATTTGTTCATCAACATAAGTATAAAGTAATTTACAATTCGATTTATCAAAATTTAGATATTTCATTGACCACTGAACCACAGTCTCGGATGCAATTACATGCATTATTTCCCCTTTTCTAGATTATTTTTTTTTAGAAAAAAGATCCACCATTGTGGGGTAGGATCCAAAACCAATTTAATTATATGCAACCAAACTTGTTGATATTCTATTTGAAGTAATGATATAATTAAATTCAGCAAAGTTTGGTTGGTGGAATTAAAATGACTTGTACGTACATACGTTATCTGTTCCAGCTGCCTAGTCCCACTAAAGATTCAAAGCGTGGGGTAAGGCATAGAAAATGAAATGTGTTCTCTTGGACATTATATTTAGGTCCAATCCATCGGTGGCCACTTAAAGTTGACATCAATTTTCACTTAGACACCTTAATTAAGCTTTATTAATTTTAGACACCTCATGTCATGCTCAATTGTGCCATTTTGACACTTTTTCGACAATCTACCAAATTTGAAAGGTATGTGTAACACACTCGCTGATGATGTGTCAAAGTGACGAATTAAATAAAGATATGTGGCATATATAGAAAAAATAATTATTAAATGATGATTTTTTAGTAGGAAAAAAACTACCAATGACTCATTGACATGTGACAATTATTTAACTAAATAATTAAAAAAAAATTAACCACTTTTAATAAAAAAAAAAATTATACGCACACCTCCACCCCAAATTTTCTTCTCCACTACCCCAATCCCTCTCTCTCACCCAGATTGTCTTCTCCACCCACCGCCACCCCCGACCCTCTCCTACCCAAATGTGTCAAAAGAAAAGGCTTTTTTTGTTTGTTTTTTGTCACTTTGTGAATGTTGTGAGATAAGAACGTTTTTCTTCTGGTAGATTGATGTTTGAATGCTTGATTTGGTGAATGTGGTAATGCATTTGCTTGATCTTTTTCGGGAATTTTCTTTTTTTTTTTCCTTTTCTGCTGGATTTCTGAATCAATGCAAGTAAAAAATTGTTGCGTTAGTACATAAATATGGAGTCCCAATCTTTCTACTAAAAATTATATAGCTTATCTATTTAATTTGGACTTTTTTCGTGATTATGATGAGAGAAGGCATACAAATGAATTGGAACGCTAAAATTATTTGTTGTGAATGTACGATTTGATAATTGACAATATAATTTCTTGCCATTTCTCAATGTGTTTTTTCTTCTTAAAATTTATGTTGATTTTTCTCAAATTATTTTGAGGAGGAAGAAGGCCAACAAAATAAGTGAAAGTATTTAAGCTTAAAATTTCTGGGCGCTAGAATTCACTTTTTGTTTGTGGCATCGTTAAATTTATTTCACCATGGAAAGAGTTTAAGCTTGGAAAATAGTAGCCTTAAAATGGGGAAGAAGAAGAAAAAAAAATTAAAATTTGGTAAAATTAGGCACTCACGCGCGTCCAGTGAGTGTATCACACTTACTATGCCATCTCAGCAGAAAGTGTCAAATTGGCACAGCGGGGCATGACATGACGTATCTAAAATGAATGAAGCTTAGTTAAGGTGTCTAAGTGAAAATTAGTGCCAACTTTAGGTGGTCATCGATGGATTTGGCCTTATATTTAATACGGTACTTCCCTTTCAATTCATTTTCTAATTAAAGTTTTACCAAAATATAATTTAGTATATATATCCGCTCCCCTTTGTAAAATTTCAATAGTTATTTCCAAAAACATAACATACCGTGAAAACAAAATCAACCATGCAGTTTGTTTATTGAACCTAATTTAGTATATCCGCCCCCCTTAGAAAAAATTCAATAGTTACCTACACACTTATTATAATAATGGCTTAATACTTACAGATTTAAGTTATATAAATTGACAGTAAATTTTTTTATTTTCGACAGATAATTCATAGTCAAGGAGCAAGAAGATTAGCAGTGGTTGGAGTTCCTCCTCTTGGGTGTGAACCACTTATTAGAACCATTCGAGATGATGAAACCAAATGCGATGATGATTTGAACAAAATTGCTTTCTCTTTCAATCTCAAAATCAAAAGAGAATTGCAAGCTCTTAAAAGATTATTTGGGATTAAAGTTGCCTACATTGATATTTATAGCATCATTCTGGAAGCTGTCCAAAATCCCCAAAAATTCGGTAAGAAATCTACGTTTATTGTTCTTAGTCAGAGGTGACAATATATGTCATAAAATCATTTTTACTAGATACTAAAAATCATGTAAGAATAAATAAACAATTAAAACATAGTAAGAATTGAGTGAGTTAGGTTTTGACCCACCCAATAATTTTTGGACGGATCAATAACCCACCGGTTTATTAACTCAACTCATTTTGACCTGTCTAAATTCAGCTCAATCCGCTCATTTGTCACATCTACTCTTTGTATTCCAAAAAATATGTTCCAGTTATTATTATCTCACATATATTCTGATATTTGATAAGTAAACAAAAAATATTTTTCATGAAAATATATTTCGTATTTTATATGGATATTATATATGTTGGTAATGAATTATAAATATAATAATGGAACAGGTTTTACAGAGACAAGTAAGGGGTGTTGTGGGACAGGAACAGTAGAGTATGGAGAGAGTTGTAAGGGGTTGAAAACTTGTGGTGATCGAACAAAGTTTGTGTTCTGGGACGCTGTTCATCCTTCTGAGAAAATGCATAAGATTATGGCTAATGAAGCTCTTAAAGCTATTAATGTTGATTTACTCGACTAATAATCATCTTCTTCTTTTTAATCATTTTGTTAATTATTGTTACTTGTTTCCTACCAATAGTTTGTAGTCATGTTTTCTTCTATGCTTTGTGCCTTAATTATTCGAGATTAATTAGCATGTAGGGATGTTTGCTTATGCTATTGGAAACTTTCGAACGTGTGGTTTCCTTCTTGTATTATCATTTTTTTAAATGTGTTTTTTTTACTTACAAGACCCTATTATTAATAGCTTTAATTTGTTTTAGAAATATGAATTGTGCGAACGCAACCCTTGACACAAATTACAATATAGGATCGACTACTTGAGCGGACACTCCATCAAAGTGTAATGAAGGCCAATTGGCTAGGCTATCGACCTTGTGACTTTACTTTTTTGGATGTAATTATAATTATGTACTTGAAATTCTCAAGAAACATAAATTAAGAGTTTAAATAATTTCACTTCATGGTGAAAAATATGAAATAGTATAAATTAAATCATCCAATTATTACACTGGGGCTTTTTTCAGTGTAAGCTTCCCTTACGTTGGACAATTTTGTGTTTAAACGGTACATGAAAATTGTAATTGAAAGGTTAAAATGGAACAAGGTTGAATTGAAATGTTAAAATGAAATTTTAAAAAGAGCAAATTTAAGGGACTGCATATATGTTATCCTTATTTTTAAGTCTTTATAGTTGAAAAATAATTATTGTTCTGAGTTTCAATTTATGTTTTGAATAAAGAAAAAGTATTCCATCTAACAATAGAATAAAGCTTATATCTTACCGCTAATCTAATTCTATCCTACTATGTATGTATTTAGAATAGTAAATCAAAATCTCTATCCTCATTTCTCAATTCACATCTTACTTAAATTCAACATAAAATATTTCATAGACAACAATATCCAATTAATCACCCACAATGAAATACTTTTTTTATGACTTAAGCATAACATCAACGGTGGGACGCAAGGAATTGAACAAATTATAATACGTAGCTTGAGTTGGATGGACTGCGTCCCAGAAAATATATTCCGAAGCATTAATGCAAACAAGTGAATTTGGATTGCACAAAAGTGCAAGCTCGAAAAGCCCAGTTCCACAACAACCAGAGTAGACGTTATTAAAACCTATAAAAATAATAAGATAGATACATTTATTAATTAATCAGAAAAAAATAATTTACTTAAACAAAAAAAACAGAATTAAATTTTGGTCACTCACCATACTTGTTGGGATTTTGTACCATGTCATATAAAGGATTGTATATATCAGCATATATTATTTTTGTGCCATAAGTATTCATATTTTTTAACATATTTTGGAGAAGCTGATTATACTCTTTTCCTACGTCGGAATATGAATCAATACATTGACGTGGTTGCAATGGGCTGCCGGCCGTCTTCATGGTGATCACCACCGGTAAACACCCCATCGGCGGTAATCCTACTATTCCGATGACTCGAGCTCCCTCAGCCATTATATCCTAAATCAATTTAACACAAAGACATATATGATGCATCATAATAAATTGATGTGGTGTAATATAATCTAGGGAGGGATACATTGTACAATTCCTAAACCCAATTTTAGTAAATTTTATTTAGACACTAAAATTATAATATGTTTCAGTTGAGAATTTGAGCACATGACAACGAGTTATGTGAGTTTTAATACTTTAATGTGTGTGTAACAGACTAATGACTATTTTTATTTATCATAAGTTAATACTTGTTATAAAAATGATTTATAAGTAATTCGATTGTTAAAATATATATTTTTATATATAGTGAGTATATATAGAACATAATTTATTTTAAAATTTTAGTTGAAAGAGACATTACCTTGAGAAACTGCTGAGTTAGTTGCAGCAAAAACTGCTGGTAGTCAGGGAGTGTGTAAGAGTGTCTTCTCAATTGGGTGTTAAAATAATTGATAACAAAATCATTTGTGCCAGCACTTATAAGGAACATTCCTTTACTTATTAACAATTTTGTTTTTTCTTCCCCAATCTCATTTTCAACTCTTATTTTGTACTCTTTAAAATATTCTAGCTGCTGTTCCAATGGAATTACGCCCTGCCACAAATATATATATTTGTCAATATAGATTTATGAACAAATAAAAGTCTTAAACAAATTTCGAGAATCATTTTACTCATTGTTGAATTTTCTTTGATTTTTTTGGAGAATTTCGTTATTTGAATTCCTAGCTCTGTCACCGTGAAACATAACTCCTGCTATGTGTATATAATCTTACCAATGTCAAAACAGTACTTGTAGGAAAAAGAACAGCTTAATTATATTAACTGCTAAACTTTACATTCAAAATTGTAATGCCTGGAAAATATATAGTAAAACCATATTACTACTGTTTTCTACTAGACTCATTAATGTTGAATAAAAGCATGAACTAATATAAATTAAACCTGATCTTTTACATTTATGATGCCTTTAATAGACCTCACTCGAAAGCTTCTTAAAATACTAGTACTTATATTACTTGTCTCCGGTACTAAAATAGATGTTTTATTTAACCTGTCCATTTTAGTAAACTAAGAAAATTTTATTGATTTTTTTTTCATACTATCCTTAGTATTATATAATTACATTATTAAGGTAATTTCTCTAATTAAAATTTTATTTTAAAATATGTGATAGAGCAATTTGCTTAAAGAAAAATCCGGTGCAGTGTGTATTTTGCTCTAACTAATTTGTACGTGCGGAATCGAAAAAAAAGACTCTCTTTCTTTTGGGGTAGTACTACATTCTGTCTTGTTATTATGCACAATTTTGATTACGTGTTGATTAGCCCCTGTTATAAATTTAAAGCTGATCATAAATCTAAGCTCGAATTATTTTAACTTTCATAGACCGATCGAATAACTATCAGTTGGTCATCTAAACTAGTGCAATAAATTGAAATAAAACAATATTGTAGAATTATCGATACGATCAGTATATGTAAGTTAAGTAAATCACGATAGTGTAGAATTCATTGAGAGAGAGATACACTTATTTGAGCGGTGAGAGGGTCTAAGCCAGAGCCACCCGAGGCGAAACTAACGCCAGTCATCAGCTCCTCCAAGCTAAGTATTGGATCCAAATATGGTGGTACGAATTCTTTGAGTCCTATATATGAAGCTGTTCCATACAACACAAAAACAACATCTTTACGTTTTTAAAGACAAAAGATAAAAAAAAAAAACACCAACATTTTTGTTTATTTGTTCTTTCTTTTCTTTCTTGTGACCCAAATGTGTCACGCTTTTATTTCTGTTCAAAATACAATGTCACGCTTATATAACTTTAAAATTCTAATTTTCTCTACTTAATCAGAAGATTAATTTACAAGCACAATAATATGTACGTATAACTTGTTTTAAATTTGATGTCTAATCATATAAATTAGAACAAAAGGATAACAGTTAGAACAAATGTACCCATCATATCAGTGACGAGGCGGCCATTGGTGAATCTTCCTGTGGGAATGTGGTTGACAAAGTCCCTTCCATAGGGAGGAAAATTGCTCTTTGTAACAGTGGCTCTGCAGTTGTTGTTGCCAGGGTCAACTGTGGAGTCTCCAAAGACAAAGATAGCTGAAATGGTATTATTGAAGGGCTTAATTAGCACATTCTTTTTTGTTAATGGTCCAGTTTCACCTTTAATTATACTACTGATGATGATGAAAATAAGGAACAACAACATTGGAGAATATCGAAGAAACATGACATGACAAGAACATCTCATTTAGACAAATTAAAGAGGTGACACAAATTGGACTTTGAGTGGAATTGTGTGTGTAATATATACTTATTTTGTGTAGGTGCAGTTATTACAGTGGACCTTTGTTTGGATTTTTTTTTCTTTTTTTTTTAAACCATTGATGTCTTATTAACTTTATGTTCAAAAAGTCTAAAACTCATGTTAAAGTATTGCATATACAATGGGTTATAGTCAAGTCCAGTATTGGTTCTTTCGAGATGTAGATGTATTACAATTAAAGAGATTTGGCATTTAATAAAACTGATATTTGTGAATTTAACCTTTTGAATTTGTATTGAAGAGAGATAATTAAACAGGACATGCATGATATATTTGAAGTTCACTAAGGACATGTTCCTAGATAGAAAAATATGAAAATCGCGTCTAATATTCTTATCAATATTGTTATGCTATCATTATACTCTGCCTAACTTATTTTTAAATTTTATTATTATTTGTTGTTTTCCTTACATCATATTATCATATTATTGCTATGATTCTCTTCTCCTTTATTTTTATTTTTAGCTTGACTTCTTTACATGAAAAATTCTCTGACATCCTTTCATTTTTGGGGGAAATTCAAGAATAGATTCAATCAAATATGTACATTGTGGACGACCTATACAAGAAATTAAATACCCGTTTGAATAGGAATATTTATTTTACTTTTTTTTTTTTTAAAAAAGATATTATTATAGGAAATTATTTAAAATTGACTAGCTAAAATAAAAAATAAAAGGCCAGATAGGTAAAATTAGGAGGATAGATCTTGTGACCTTTGCGATATTCAACCCCCTCATTACCCGTTTGGCCATAGATTTCCCAAGTAAAATTTGGGAATATTTTTGGCAAATAGTATTTGTCCATGTAATTTGTCATTATTTGACAAATATTTTTGGCAAATAACCCAAATTTCCCAATACTAGAAAAAAACTAGTATTTGAGTCAAATCTCATTATTTGGGAGCTTTTAAAAATTCAAATTCTACACCAAACTTTTATCTTTTACAAAAACACACTCTATAGAAGTTGTTTGCGCTATATTACATTTTTTTTACATGAACACCAAAATAGTGATGACATATTCAATAAATATAAAAATAATGATATAATTATTAATGAAAATGACGAATAATCGACTCAAATAACAAAATCATGGGCATCATCTACCAAGTAAAGCAATTACACATGAAAAGAAAATAAGGAGAAAAAAAACCAGTACTAACGAAAGTTATAAAATGAGTAGTAATAGTGAAAACATTCATTATCAATTATATTACTTAATAATTAATATTGAGCTAGTAGTATTTTATTAATCAAATACATCGAATGTTAACAGCCGCAATAGCATCTTTTCAATATCTTGCTTTGCCATCGAGCGTTAGAATTTATTTTCTCTGTTCACTTTATATTTTCACGTCCGAAATAATAATTAATATAAATATTTTATCATAATATTTATATTAACTAATATATATATTTTAGTTTTAAAAGATAATTTAAAAATAAGTAATTGATATAGGGGGTAAATTATAGAGAGAAAAAATTTATTTACTTGATATGTTAAAGATAATAAAAAAATAGTAAAAAAATATATTTTAAATACTGAACAAATAAAAATAAATATTCGTTGTCCTAAGGAGAAGCGTGTGGCTTGTTTTCGAGATCCCGTGTTTCATTATCTTTCTTTTGAACCAAGATGAAGAAGAGGACCAATTAAACAAATAAGTCGGATTTTAAGGGGGCGAAATGTCGAAGTCCCACAAAAATAGGAGTAGTATTGGATAATCCATTCATTGCATGAGTTTGTATAAAATAAATTATGATTATAATTGGACAATATTGAGTACTCTCCACTCAATATATATATCTAGGACTAGGAGTGATGCACCTTTGGACATTATATTCTACCTATACACAGGTATCTACTCGATCAAATATTTAAAAAGATAATTATTTCTTTGTTTTAATTTATTTTCTTTTTTGGTTCTTTTTATTTTATTTAAAAAGCTTACTTTTTTGTCCGATAACTCTTTAATTTCAATTTTCACACATTAAAATTAAATGACATTTTAGTACATTTTACATATCTTTAATTTAAAACCATAAAATTCAAAAGCCTATTTTATTTTCTTAACTCAATCTGTAAGTATATATATGAATAAAAAGTATGTTTGCTGCTCGTCTATTAAGATCCTAACAGTCAAATCATTGTGTTCGTTTTCACTATCTGCCAATCAAATCTATTCTAAAATGTCCGGAGATAAAGAAATAAATGAGGGATAGAAATAATGAAAAGTTTTATGGTATGTGACAAAATATTGAAAAATTAAGAGATAACCGTCAAATATACATATGAATTATCACTATTTTTGTGAGCTAATTTCATATCCAATTATTAGTTGTATGCTTTTTCTCTATTTGAACTATCACCTACTAAATATTTTATTTTTTTAATATTATTTATGTATTAAAACACACTTAATTGAGTAGATGGTAATAATCTAAGTAGGAGAACAGAACAACTGATAATTGATCTAATCAACTTTGAGGTATATTTTAACTCATAAATAGTATGAGTTCAAGTAGAAAAAAAAATAATCGATAAATAAAGTGTGAAACTCACGAAAGATAATAGCAATTTGTTTTTTATTATTAACTTAAAAATTAAGGAAATACAATTAGAGTTCTAGTACATTGAGCAGGAATGGTTTGAAAAAGAACAGTACCTTTAAACCTTTAAAGCCATGGGAAAAAAAGGCAGTAGGAATAAACTTAAAAAGTTCGTTTCCCACTAAACCGCCAATTAATTTGTATTTTTTGAAGAGTATTTCGCAAGAAATGGCTTTTTTCTGGATACACAAATAAAATCGTGATAAGCCAGCAACGCAAACAAATGTCAAAGGTATCTCTAGTTCTTTGAGGTTAAGTGAGGAAGAGAAAGTTTTATCCACACAGAATGTTTACATCAAACTATATTAACATGATTCAGTGATTTAATGAAGTAAGAATACATAATAATATAATTAACTATAATTTAATATTGTGCAAACACATATCATGCATCTATTGATTCGATCTGAACACAGTAAGTTTCATCTCTTTTAAAGTTTTATTGGGGGACTTTTAAAACCAATTTAGGGATTCAATGTGAACATTCCTTCCTTAACTAAGAAGTTCAAGAAAATTAAATTAGATGTGGACTTATTGCGATCAAAAACGAAAAAAAATCAACTTGAACAAGTTTTTTCATACTCTTCACTTGCTTGTTATCTCATTAATCATTTAGTAAAAAAGGGAATTTCACAATAAATAAATATTAAAAAATAGCTTTTCCAGCAAACAACACACAAAATGATTAGTCATAACCAAAGCATTCAACAAAAAAAATATTAAAAACAGTAAAGTGAACTCCTTTCTTCATGTCTAAATTCTAGTAACATCCTTGAATTTAGCTTAGTCATAATTTGTAATACAAGTATCCTACTGTCTTCCAATTCATCAATTGGATTAAACCATTTGCTGAGCTGTTATTTAATTCCTAGTCATTATTAAACAAGAAGCTAGCCTTGCACATTATAAGATAGAGTGCTATGATCTCTTATATTATAAATAGTCATCAAGTTAATTTAATTTCAACAAATATTTTTTTTCCATATGAAACATTCTTTAAAGATGACTACTCATTTGGAAAAGAATAATCAACAACAAGATCAAGTAGCATGTGAAGAGATTCTAGAGAATGTTTGGGCAAACTTCATATCAAAGAATGATCAAAATTCTCAAAAGGTGACAAATGAATATTGTTGTGAACAATATTGGGAACAACTTCCAATTCTTGAAAGATTACCAAGCTTAGGAAGATGGATATCAATGGGAGCTGAAACTTGGGAAGATATTCTTGATGGAATTATTATTCCTCCTCATGACAACAAAAATTCAAACGACGAATCAACAAGCAAAGATGATGAAGACGTTGAGAAGAAGAAGATGGTAATTAATAAAACGCGACATTATAGAGGGGTAAGAAGGAGGCCATGGGGAAAATACGCGGCTGAGATAAGGGATTCATCAAGAAAAGGAGCTAGGGTTTGGCTAGGGACATTTAATACTGCTGAAGAAGCTGCTATGGCTTATGACAAGGCGGCTTTGAGAATTAGAGGTCCCAAGGCCTATTTAAATTTCCCACATGAAATTGTTGCTCAAGCCATGGGAATATCTAATTGTCCTTATGAAAAAGAATGGACCTTTTCATCATCAAGTCAATATAATTCAAGAAAAAGGGTATCAAGGGATTGGAACATGTATGAAAATTTGGATGAAATTAATCAATTGCCTAAGGAGAAGAAAATTATGAGAAGCATGGAGGAGGATCGTTTGAATGACTTGGATATCCTAGAGTTTGAGGATCTTGGAAGTGATTATTTGGATAGTTTATTATCCTCTTTGTAATAGAAGAAATAATAAGTTTTAGATACAAAATATAATTAGGGGAGATACAAGGTAAGGGAAATTAAAATTCTTGGGTATTATATATGTATAGGAATTAATTATTGGATGAATCATGATTTTTTATTAAATTATGTGCCACTTGCTTTTAATCACCACCTCTTTTATCTTTCATGTTAATTTCATGCATATATTGAGTTGCAAAATTTTAGATTATTGTCTTTTGTCTTTGTCGAACATAATTGACGGTTAGTATTTTGTATACATAGGAGTTTACAGTATAGATTTAAGTGGTATACTTTTGAAGTATACAATTCCTATAGTTTAAGATGACTTAGTTTTAAGATCTAACTCTAGATCACCAAACAAAAAGAAAGTCCTAATTTTTAACAAGAGAATACAATTTTTTTTGAATGGCAAGGTGAATTGAGAATTTAAATTTTGTGGGTTCAATTTCTTGTGATACTTAGGGTGTGTTTGGTATGAAGGAAAATGTTTTCCCGGAAAACAAGTAGATTTTTGACTTATTTTCTCATGTTTAGTTGGTGAGTAGAAAAGATTTTCCGGAAAAGATTTTTAGTGTTTGGCTTATGAATGAAAAATGTTTTTGAGAAATATCTTTTATTTTTATTAGAGTAGAAAATAATTTTTGAAATTGAAAAGATTTTTTAAAAACAAACTTAAATTTTTTTTCCAGGGTGGGGGGCTGGTAG
>JAJOOS010007153.1:0-15620 GCA_029582725.1 Solanum chiquidenum
TTGGAATTTAATCGGTGGATTTGATCAACACTTGAACAAGATGAATTTTTCATAGATTAATTAAGGAGCTTCTTAATCTTAACGAAATGAAATAACTAACTTAATAAACTAATGATCCAAAATATAAACTATTATATAACTAGACTACTTTTAATAGAATATTTAAAATAAAATCTTTTCGAGATGATTTCCAAATGTTTATAAAATATACTAGTTATAGATATATATAAAATTATATGAAAGATATAATATTTATAAATTATGAAAATCGACCAAAATTACTTAAGATGACTTTGCAAAGTATTGGAATTTTATAAAACTAATTATTCTAAATCGTTTGGAAATTAAGAAGCTCGTGAATTAATTATTATCGGGGAGGGTCAAAATTAGGTGTCAACACATGTAACAACTATATTTTTTTCTTAATGACTTGAAATAAGTTCAGGTGACACTTATTTTAGGCAGAGTAAATATATGCCAAATTTTAGTACTACTCCATACACCAATAGCTAATGATAATTTATTACCACTATATCAAAAATCATTTCCTTATGGAGAGAATTAAGTGATTAATGGACAACAAGTTGGACATTGGAAATCAAAATAATGGACATAATTCAGGAACATCTTTTTTTCAATTACATTACAAAAAAATGACCTCACATACAAAATAAAGATTCAACATATTCGAAAGCACTAAACCTATCAAACTGTAGGGAAATAGGGACCTCATAATCTTCATCTTCATCCTCAAATTGATTTTCTTCAATACTATTATTTCCAAATTCACATAGCTTGTAAAATGTGTTATCCCTCAAGTTATAACGTATGGCCATTTTGGGAATGTGCAAAATCATGAAGGCCTCCTCCTCCTTCTCTTTCTCCCCTCTAACAACACAAAGCACACTCATCGCTAAGTAATTCTAGTATGTTGGATCATGACAATGTCGAATTATATGAGGAAACGTGTTAACAACTTCTTCAACATTCACTTGGTATCTCACGTACCACTCTGTGCCATCACTATTCATCTCGTAAATGTTGTAGAAACCGAGCTTTTGACGGTTATACACTTGTACTAGATACAAATATCCACTAGACTCTCCATAATAAGCAACTCTGCTCTCCTTAATGTTAGGCATGGGAAACTTATCGAACAATTCTTGTTCCACATTGAAACGTAACGAGTTGTCACCACATTCCCAATAAATTGCACCATTCCAATAAACTCCAGTATACCTGAATCCTATATCGTAACGAGCTATAAAAGGTGAACCCACGACCCTTCATTTCTTAAATTCAAATGAATAAATCTCGACCTAATAGTGTTAATCATCAGGAAACACTTCATCAGACAAACGAATGCAAATCACTTTGTAATTTGGCAATTCCATGGATCAAATGCTAGTTTCATCCCAATTACAACCTTGGAAGTTTGTCCATGCCCTCTCAATCTCGAAAGTATAATAAATTGTTGTGTCATTGAGTTGTACACATAGTAATTTTCATTAGGTCTATGAACGCGAAAACTACAACATAAAAAAAGTCCATTACAAGATTGCAGGATTCTAATTCCATTAGGATCATCTACGAAAATGAGCTTGTGGAATGGTGATTGAATTGGATTTTTGAGGGTGAATGGAACGAATTCATAGAAAGGGTTGATCAAGAAAGAAGAACAATGTAAAAATAGGCCACGAGCAGGGTTGAAACAGGGGACTCTGAGGCGGGTGAATTCAGGGATAGTGATGAGATAATTCCATTTTTTGCGATGTATTTGCATCGTACAAGTGATTTGACTGGAAGACGGAGGAAGATTTCTATCAGCAGTTCTTCATTAGAGATCACTTCATTTGCAGAAAATGATGATATACAGTTTTTTATTTTGATAATCTTCATTTTGATCTTTTTGTGTAGAGTTGGAGTTGTTGAAGGAAGCTTGAAGACTGATGGAACATGTCCATCGAAGCAGGCTGACGAGTTAGAGTTAGAGTCATACTAGGACTAGACTACTAAATCCTAAGTTAAGTACGACTAAGCTACTGAATATACGCTTGAAGACTGATGAAACATGTCGAAGGAACATGTCCATCGAAGCATGCTGACGAGTTAGAGTTAGAGTCATACTAGGACTAGACTACTAAATCCTAAGTTATGTACGACTAAGCTACTGAATATTGTAGGAGTCGACTAGGATAAGGTATTTGACTTGTAATACGATACTACTCATGTAAATAATTATGTTGTAACATGTCAAAGGAACAGGTCCATCGAAGCAGGCTGACGAGTTAGAGTTAGAGTCATACTAGGACTAGACTACTAAATCCTAAGTTATGTACCTCTAAGATACTGAATATTGTAGGAGTCGACTAGGATAAGGTATTTGACTTGTAATACAATACTACTCATGTAAATAATTGTGTTGCAGTAGGATTTTTAGTATAACTAGAATAAGACTATTCTCCTATATAAGGAGCTTGTAACTCAACATTATAATCATCAATACAATCCTTGATTTCTCTAATCCTACACATGAGATTTATATATGGTATCAGAGCAATAAAGCTTTCCACTCTTTAACGTATTATATCAAAACTGAAACAACCACAATATCGAACCGCAATAGCCCCTTCTACCAACACACTTTCGACCTTTTCACTTCATCATTTTATTTCATCATGCTCTATTAAACTTAAGCCAACGAACTATCTTATATAGAGGACACAACTGTCTCAGTTGATTCAAGTGATGAGATTAACCTACCTCATCATAGAACCACCTAAAGATACATGTTCCACTGGACATATTATTGAGAAAGCTGTAGCATGCGAGAAGGGTGCAGAAGACAACAACATTGTTGATGACTGGGAGTATAAGAATGTGTTGCTAAGGAGTTGGATCTCAGGCACCTTGACAGAAGAAAACATGTACTTGATCATGCTGCTCAACTGCCAAGGAGGTGTGGGAATGCTTGGAACAAACTTATCTTCAAGCAACAAAATATAAAGAGTTCCAGCTCAAACAACAACTGCAAAGTGTGAAGTTAGGAACCAAAACAATTGATGAATATATTAAAGAATTCAAAGGCATATATGATGGCCTTGCAACAATTCACAAGCATGTAGATGAAGATAGCAAAGTGATTAATTTTGCTAGAGGTCTAGGTCTTAAGTACAAGACCTTCAGGACGGTCATGCTAGGTAAGGCACCATATCCTACTCTTAATCAATTTGTTAATGATCTCAGGGGTTTTGATATGAGGGAAGATGAAGAAGAAGTGCCTCAATAAAACCATAACATGGCATTCTCTGCCCAAAGAGACAGGGGAAGAGGAAAATACTCTCAAAGAAAAGGAAACAATAATTTTAATTTCAGAGGAAGAGGCTTTAAGCATGCTGGACAAGGAACAAGTTCGTATAGTAGAAACAAACCAGGTCTTTAGAACGGTCCTTCAAGTGGAAGTCATGAGAGGAACAATACTAATGTGTGTCAAATTTGTGGTAGGAATAACCATACTACTCTTAAGTATTTTTACTGGTGAGATTACTCTTACCAAGCCGCAGATGAGCTACCACAAGCATTGGCTGCTACTAATCTACAAAACACTACTGATGACACCTTGTATGTCGATTCAAGAGCAAGTAGCCACATGACACATAACTCAGGTATCCTAACTGATCTTAAACACTACAATGGACTAGATAAAATCATTATTGGGAATGGTTCAAAGTTATACATAACACATGTTGGGAACATACTTAGATCAAGTCTAAAGTTAAAAGAAGTTCTTGTAGTCCCTAAGATCGATAAAAAATTACTCTCAGTTAGTAAGCTTGCAAAGGATAATTGTTGCACTCTTGAATTTAATGAAACTAACTTTGTTGTAAAGGAGAAGAAGACAATGACACTGCTGGACAAGGGAACTAAAAGGAATGGACTCTATGCTTTGGAAGATAACAATCTCTATGCTTTAACTGCTGAACATGTTTGGAACACGTCAGACAACATGTGGCATACTAGATTAGGACACCCTAGTTTGAAGTCTTTAAAAGTTTTAAATAGTAATAGTTGCATCAATATTAGTAGTTGGAATAAAATGCCTATTGTTTGTTCTAGTTGTCAGTTGGAAAAGAGTTGTAAACTTCCATTTGCTTTGAGAAATAAAATTGAGAAATAACCTTTATTGAAAATCCATTGTAATTTATGGGGACCTGCTCCTGTCGAATCTTCCCAAGATATGAAATATTATGTCATTTTTGTTGATGATCACATGAGATATACATGGATTTATCCACTGAAAAAGAAATCTGAATTTTTTGAGATCTTTGTAAAATTCCAGAAAATGGTGGAAAAATATTTTCTAAAGAGATTACAATTTTTCAGTGTGATGGAGGTGGTGAGTTTATCCAAATAGACTTCATTAAGCATTTGGAAGATTATGGCATTGTGAGACATATTTCATGTCCTAACACACCTGAACAAAATGGAGTTGCAGAGAGAAAACATAGGCATATTGTGGAGACTGACTTAACTATAATACTTCATGTTAACCTACCTTTGTTTCTATGGGTTGAGGCTTTCCTTACTGCAGTATTCCTCATCAATAGACTGCCTTCATCAGTCCTAAAGATGGTGACTCCATTTGTTAAGTTGTATGGGGAACAACCTGATTACAACAACCTAAAAGTGTTTGGGTGTAGATGTTTTCCATATATCAAGGGTAGCAATAAGTTCAGTCCAAAGACCTACCCTTGTGTGTTCATAAGGTATAACAGCTTACACAAAGGATATAGATACTATCATTCCTCTACAGGGGGTTTACATATCCATACATGTTGTGTTTGATGAAAATACATTACCCTATGTGTCTCCAAAGAAATCTCAGACTAACATTAATGTCTCACCTCATCTTTCTACCTTTGTTGAATCTTTCTCTAAACTGCAGGCACATGATAATTCTGATTCAGGGGAAGTACAGGCTGCTAGTCCACACATTAATAGTGATAATGTTGCTACAACTCATATACTCTTTGATGATGAGAGTATTATTGACCTCTCAGGTGTAAGATCAGATGCTGAGGAACAAGTTGAATGTGATGATCCATACAGTAGTATTGAAACTCCAGCTGCAGATTTTGAATCTGCTAGTAGTAGTGAGGAACAGGTTGCACTTACAGGTCCAACCAATGAGCATCATCAAACAATCACTTTAGTTGATGTACCAGTGGACCATCAACCTGACAATGCTACACTCCAGTCAACTACCTTAGTTGATGTACCAGTTGAGGTACTTCCTGCATCACAAGGGAATCATATGATCACCAGGCACAAAGCGAAGGAACATCACTTGTCACTTGTTACTCGCAGCAGCACATAAATTGTGATAAAACCAAATACTATTAAAGAAGCACTAAGATCACCTCATTGGCTTGCAGCAATGTAGGAAGAAATTTATGATCTACATACTAACAAGACATGAATTTTGATGCCCAAATCTCCTGGTATAAACTTGATTGGCTCAAAATGGGTGTTCAAGACAAAATTAAAAGTTGATGGGACAGTAAGTAGATACAAGGCCAGACTTGTGGCAAGGGGATTCTCGCAGGTTGAAGGGATAGATTTTGAAGAAACATTTAGTCCTGTGGTTAAGGTCACAACTATTATGGTGGTTCTATCTATTGTTGTCAGTTCAAAGTGGAAAGTTAGACAACTAGATGTCAAAAATGCCTTTCATCATGGCTTCCTACAAGAGGAGGTGTACATGAGTCAACCTTCTGATTTTATTGATCCCCAGTATCCTCAGCATGTGTGTTTACTTAAAAAGGCATTGTATGGTCTTAAACAAGCACCAAGAGCCTGGTTTGATAGGTTTAGCATGGATCTCTTACACATTGGTTTCATTTGTAGAAAGGATGGCCCTTCCTTATTTACTTTGCAAACTAACAAAGGAAAAATATTTCTCTTGTTATATGTGGATTATATTATTGTCACAGGAAGTAATCCATCTCATGTCTCAGAGTTGATTCTACAACTTGGAAAGGAGTTTGCTATGAAAGATCTTGGCCTTTTACACTTCTTTCTAGGAGTTGAGGTGAAGTATTTCGAATGAGGAATTCACTTAAATCAAAGCAAGTATGTTGTTGAGCTGCTGGCCAAGACAGAGATGACTTTGGCAAAGGTTGTAGCCACTCATTTGGCTCAAAAACATGGTTTGCATGAAGCTATGAGAAGTCTTGTAAGTGCATCCTTGTACAGAATGAAAGTAAGGAGCCTTTAATATTTGACCCTCACAAGACCTGATATCACTCATGCTATGAATTTAGCAAGCCAGTTTATGCAAAGCCCAAACATTGAGCATCTTCAAGAGGTAAAAGAATTCTCAGGTACATCAAAAGTACTCTACACTTTGGACTCAGAATTATTTCACAATCACCATGTAGGTTGTATGGCTACTCAGATGTTGATTGGGAAGGTTGTACCACAACTAGGAGATCAACTACAAGCTATAACATCTACCTAGGTGCAAATTGTATTTCTTAGACCTCCAAGAAACAGACCACAGTAGCCCGATCGAGTGTTGAAGCTTAGTATAGAGCAGTAGCCTCCACTATCGCAGAAATGACTTGGATTTTGTATCTTCTTCATGACCTTGGAGTGTTCCTTCGATTTGTTCCTACGTTGTATTGGATAATATGAGTGCCTTGTACATGACAGTTAATCCAGTTATGCATGCTAGAACCAAACATGTTGAAATGGACTATCATTTTGTTCGTGAGAAAGTGGCCAGGGGACAACTTCTTACTCAATTTGTGAAGTCTAAGCATCAGCTAGCTGATATTCATACCAAAACCTTAACAAAACAGATTTTCTCTGGTTTTCGCAGCAAGCTAGGAGTTACAGTTCCTCCACTCACTAGCTTGAGGGGAAGTGTTGAAGGAAGCTTGAAGACTGATGGAACATGTCGAAGAACAGGTCCATCGAAGCAGGCTAACGAGTTAGAGTTAGAGTCATACTAGGATTAGACTACTAAATCCTAAGTTATGTACGACTAAGCTACTGACTATTGTAGGAGTCGACTAGGATAAGGTATTTGACTTGTAATACAATATTACTCATGTAAATAATTGTGTTGTAGTAGGATTCCTAGTATAACTAGAATAAGACTCTTCTCCTATATAAGGAGCTTGTAACTCAACATTATAATCATCAATACAATCCTTGATTTCTCTAATCCTAGACGTGAGATTTCTACAGGAGCATGTGCTACTTATTATATAGTTTGCCAAATTTTTTAGCTTGTTGTGAACGTTTCAACTCAAGTTGATTATTAATTAATCTCTCTCCCAATAAATCAAAGGCAAATGAACATATTATTTATACTTTAACTCAACATTATTTTACTTTGGTTGTTGGATTTGATTCCTTACATGCAAATTGGCTCTCGAGTCAATGCATTTGCCCTTTATATCTATAAGAAGATCCCAGCTGTGAACTTAGGTTCTATTTTCTCCTCCGTCAATTTTTACTTTTCCAATATTTAAAAATTAAGAGAGAATTATTCAACTAATGTGACTGATGTCTGATGGTGAGTTGGTGACAAAGAGCTAATTTACATTCAAATATTTAAATAGGAAAAACGATGTAAATGGGTCTTAAAACTCAAATAATTGCATGTTGATACTCAAACTCAAAGTAATTTAAGAAATACTCATTTGCTCATAAATAATTACAACTTATATTCCTTTAATGATACCAATACATTATATATATATATATATATATATATATATATACATATTTAATATTAATTTAGTGAAATTATCAGCCTTAATGATATCAATATAGTATATGATACTTATTTGTATCAGTTAAGCGAAATTAGTTGGGGGTATATAATGAGTAATTATTATATTTGTAATTATTTTATTTTTATGGGGTATTTGCTTAGTTTCCCCTTGAAAATACTCCTAAATTCGGCACGAATTATTAGTTTCATTCATGAATTATTGAAAGCCTTAAAAACACCATGTAACTTGATTAACTGACCTTAAATACACTTTGATTATACAACATGAGTGAAATACAAAGTTAAATTCTCACTTAGTTTAGGAGTGTTTTTAACAATTCTTTCGACTTTTTATTAAGAGTATCATGCTCCTACTAGAGTTTGAGACTACTTTCTATATCATATAGTAGATCGGGGGTATATCTAAGTTCAGTTGGTCAAGTTGATTGGTGTTTTTAAGACTGTCAATAGTTCGAAGATGAAACTAATAATTTGTGTCAAATTCAAGGGTTTTCGATACTTTTCTCAATCAAAGTTTATCATGTTAGAACTTCATTTATCTAATTAGATCAAAAAAAATTTAATTTAAAAAGTATATTTTTTATCAATTAAATTAAATTATTTATGACTGCTAATCAATTAATAAAAAATCCATAATAGTTATTTATGTAAGTTATACTTATTATTTTGATTATCAATATAACATGTTTACAAATTAATAATCAATAAATGAAATTGATTATTTACGAACCAACTAATAGGCACCCTAATTTTGGCTAAAGGCCTAATTATGTTGCTATGATTTAAAGAGAGACCTTTTAACCCAAATAATTAAGGACCCGTTTGGCCATAGATTTTTCAAGTAATATTTGGGGGGGAAATTGGCAAATAGTGTTTGTCTATACAATTTCCCATTATTTGACAAATATTTTTGGCAAATAGCCCAAAATCCCAAATACTAGTAGTATTTAGGCCAAATCTCACAATTTGGGATCTTTTATAAATTTAAATTCTACACCAAACTTTTATCTTTTACAAAAACACCCTCTATAGTAGTTGTTTGCGCTGCATTACATAATTTTTTATGTGAATATCAAAGTAGTGATGAAATATTCAGTGAATATGAAAGTGATGATATGGTTGTTGATGAAAATGATGAACAATCGACTCATGGTAACAAAGTCATGTGTTTTGTCTACTTCACGATGTATGGAATGATGCTTGTTGCACTCACTCCAAACTACCAAATTGTTCTAATGTCATGGACACTACTTGTTATTTGTTGTAACAAAGATCCAATTGACTTGTAATACAAACTTATAGCTAATTTTGATAGTTTTAAAACTTATGAGTATAAATCATATTTTCTCTAAAAAGGTGAAACATGTTTCCCAAATACTATATCAAACACATGATGAAATTTTCACATATATTTTCACTCAAATAATATTTGCCAAAAATATTTGAAAATCTATAGCAAAACGCTGGCTAAGTGAAATGAAATGACTCTTGCAGGGGTTGATGGGCGATAGCCCATGGGCATAAATATAATCTTAAATCAAATTATTAAGTTGAATCAAGATAATAGAAGCTCTTTGCTAGCGTTTGGCTATAGATTTCCAAATATTCTTGGCAAATATTATTTGGGTGAAAATTTGGGTGAAATTTCACCATGTGTTTGGCCATGGTATTTGGGAAATATATTTCACTTTTTTAGAAAAAGATGATTTATACTCATAAATTTTAAAAACTATCAAAACTAACCATAAGTTTGTATTACAAGTCAATTGGATTTTCGTTGCAACAAATAACAAGTAGTGTCCATGACACTAAAACAATGTGGTAGTATGGAGTGAGTGCAACAAACATCATTCCATACATCGTAAAGTAGACAAAGCATATGACTTTGTTACCCTGAGTCGATTGTTCATTATTTTCATCAATAACCATATCATCACTTTCATATTCACTGAATATTTCATCACTACTTTGATTTTCATGTAAGAAATTATGTAATACAATGCAAACAACTACTATAAAGGGTGTTTTTGCATAAGATAATGAGATTTGGCCCAAATATTAGAAAAAACTAGTATTTGGAAATTTGGGATATTTGCCAAATAATGACAAATTGTATGGATAAACACTATTTACCAATTTTTTCCGGAAATATTATTTGAGAAATCTATGGCTAATTAAGTTTGGCATGAATTATTAGTTTCATTTCTAAAAAATAATTTTAAAAGCACACTATTTAACTTAATTAATTGAACTTAAATGTACCTATCTTACCACATGAATAAAATACATCTTTAAATTCTCCCTAGTTTAAAATTGTTTTCAACAATTCTCAGCTTTTTATTAAGAAATTCATACTTACAAGAGGGTTAACAATTTTTCTTAAGCAGAGATTAGCTTTCGCCATTCCTCCAAAGTCCAAAGCACCCGCTCCAGAATTTGCAGTCCTGGTCGGCGGTCGCTGGTCGCTGGTCGGCCTTCCTTATCTAGAGTAAGTCTTTCACTTTTGTGAGTTACAGAACCCTAACCTAATCATTTGATATTCATAAACCTTCTTTTTTGCTTTGTGATTAACAACTTTTTCATTTTGCATATTGATTAGTGGAACTGTTGGGTATATTGCTGATAGTTAACAAAAAATAGTTGCTGGTATGATTTGGTGGTATAAGTGAGTATTGTTATCCCTAAGATTAGTTTTATAGAAATTGTTAAGATTTACTGAATGCTAGAGTATTATTTTTGTGTTGTTAGAGGATACCTTTTAATTTGTTTGAGTAGATGAGCTTTTAGATGCTGCCTTTTTCTAATAGATTTCTAAAATTTGTAGATTGCTAAACGATTGTCAGCTCACTCAGATAGGATAAGGAGTGGTTGTTATCGTGTTTGTATTGATTGAAGTGCAAAACTTTGACTTGTTACTTGAAATGGCGGTTGTGATTTCTACTAGAATAGATAAATTTGGCCAAGTTTTGCGAGTTGTTGGACATCGCTTTTGGTCAAGCAGTTTGGTTCATTCCGTTTCAGAAACAAAAGATGAAGTTGAAACAATTGCTAGAATCATCAATGACCACCCTTTTCCTGTTCAGCCTCTGCAGCCAACGCTTAAACGTCATGTCTCTTCGAGTATCCTGTCTACAATGTTTGTTGAAAATGTCATTGGTCGCCTATTTGCGGCACATGCAAATGGTCTTAAAGCATATGAATTTTTTGAGTTCTGCCTCCACCATCCTGAGTATAGTCCAACCTCTGATGCATTTGAGAAGACACTTCACGTACTAGCAAGAATGCGATACTTTGATAAGGGTTGGGAGCTAATGAAGAAAATTCAACAGCTACAACCGTCGTTGCTCACCCTTAAGTCATTGAGCATCATGCTATCAAGAATAGCAAAATATCAGTCCTATGAAGATACCCTTGAAGCATTTGAGAAGATGGAGCAGCATTTATTCCCCGGGAAGAAATTTGGCACCGAAGAGTTCAATATTCTTCTTCGAGCATTTTGCGCACAGAGGCAGATGAAAGAAGCTCGATCAGTATTCAACAAACTCCATTCTAGGTTCCCACCTGATATCAAGACAATGAATATCTTGCTTTTGGGGTTCAAGGAATCAGGGGATATTACTGCTGTAGAGTTATTTTACCATGAGATGGTTAAAAGAGGTTTTAAGCTTAATTCTGTAACATACAGTATAAGAATTGATGCATACTGCAAGAAAGGTCGTTTTGGTGATGCTTTGAAGCTGTTTGAAGAAATGGATAGGGTAAATTGCTTGCCTACAGTAGAAACAATAACAACTTTGATTCATGGAGCAGGGATTGCTCGTAATATAAGTAAAGCTAAGGAACTCTTCAATGAAATCTTCAAGAGAAATTTTCAACCAGACACTGGAGCCTATAATGCCCTTTTGAGTTCTCTTATCAAATCCAGGGATGTCAAATCTGCAGCAGTCTTAATGGATGAAATGGAGGAGAAAAATTTTGAGTTTGACAATTTAACTTACCACACTATGTTCTGGGGATTGATAAGATCAAATGATGTTGGTGGTGTCATTGATCTTTACGAAAGGATGGTTGACAAAAATTTCTTGCCTAAGGCACGTACAGTTGTGATGCTGATGAAATTCTTTTGTGAAAACCAGAGAGTTGATATGGGTTTGAGCTTATGGAATTACCTGATGAATAAAGGGCACTGTCCACACTGCCATTCTTTAGAAATTCTGGTCACAGGATTGTGTTCCCGTGGGAGAGTTGAAGAAGCATTTGAGTGCTCTGAGCAAATGTTGAAGAGAGGTAGGCACATGAGCGAGCTAGTGTTTCAGATGTTGAAGAGGTTTCTCTTACAACTGGGAGAGGAGGAAAAGTTACAGAAGCTCTACCAAATGACAAAGAGATTAGAAATGATATTGCCTCCTAATGGACAAACTATTGGCACAGCCTAGGTACAGAGCTGTAAGTAAGGTGAATAAAGTTACTTGCTTGATTTATTTGATTCTACACATAGCTGAGATATTTCTGTGAGTTAAATATTCATTTTGGTTTTAATGAGTGCTCTGTTTTAGTTAAAATTTGTGTAACAATGGTATTGGTATGGCCTTTTTATTTGTTTGGGTTCAATTTTTTGTTGCCGTTATGCATAGCTGTTTCATGACCACTGAAACTGTCTATCGGATTTTTTCTGCAAAGAGAGACTGTGTTTCTATTCTGTTGTTTCAGATTTATTGGATAAATTCTACTGTTGTTATTTTACAAGAATGCTAAAAGATCAGTTTTAAGTACGATGAGCATTTGGCCTCAAGCACGTGATTTATATCTAAATCTTTTATCTCTACTCATGTGGCATATGCTCCATTTTCTTCTCTCTGAAATGTTTAAACACTAGTATAAAATGGAAAGATTCATGCGTCATGAATTTGTTTTGGTATTTCAGGCTCTTCGACAATCTTTATTCGTTGAGTTTCGGTTGTGCAAGTTTATTATGCTTATGGGTTTTCTGCTTTTGGTTTTCCTAATTGTCATTGTAATGTTGTTAGTATAAGACCATTATGGGAACATATTTCCTGCTAAATGCTGAGAATTATCAGTGGCAGTAGACTTCATTTTTCACAGTAGCCTCTACAGTTGTGTATGTCTAGATGAGTACATGTAGACGTTATACATTATATTACTATTTGTAAAGGGTAAGATGTCAAGATTCTCCAGGCCAATTTCTACTTTAGTGTTACCCGAATCCTGATATTTAATTTTATCTCAATTTGGATTTCCTTGCAGTGAGTTTACAAGTACGGGTTAGACCATTTCTCCTTATAGTAATCTATTGCTTGTGTGAATTCCACTGAAACGTCATGGCGTTTTGTCTTGCTCATGTATTACTATCATTTATATGTTCTTTTGGTCATTCAAACTTAGGTGCTGTTGGTGTTTCGGGCTCAAATTTGCTTATGGGGAGGGTTTTCAGAAACATTAAATGCAACTGATCTATTGACAAAGGAGAGTAAAACTCCTCTGCTCTATTTGCTTGATATCTGGCAGTAAGGTTATTTAGTTGCTTGAACAGTTACCAACCTTACACCAACTTTTGCATTGTATTATCGGTTGTCAGGTATGTTACTCTTCATAATCAGTTCAATGTGGTCACTACTTTAACAAAATGTCCTCTATTCAGATGTCATATGCCATTGTGCTAACATTTATGATTATGAAACTTTCATGCAGCCACAGGGGGCATCTGCTCACAATTTTGTGATTTAGTTGGCACTTTCAATGGTAAGTAATCTATTCTTCATAGATTCATTAGAAACGACTTGTGTGTTTATTTTCTCAGTGTCTGATTGTTTATTATAATTTTGATAGGTTGCTTCAGAGGGCACTTAAATCTACAATGCACAGTAATGGAATGGTTAATTTAGTTAACAAGGTCGGCTTTCTTTTGGATATAATATGTATAGTCTTATTTCTCCTCAACAATAGCTAATAAAGGCTAATTGAGTTTATTTCTTGCCAGTTCTTTGAGATGCGACAGATTGATGCTCTTAGGTCTCTTGGATATATACACAGGGCTGGTCAGCAGGTACCATCCTGAGAGATTATTTTCTTTGATAAAAGTTTTTCCTATAAAAGAGGTTATGTGATCACACTTATTGCAGGTTTGTTATTCGGTTTAGTCCTTAAACTCCTTATTTTGTAGATCTTTGATAGCTTACCTTCATATGGGACACTTTGCCATTGCAGGTGCTACATGCAATGCATATAATTGTTAGAAAGTATCATTTTGGCAGTGCTGTCTAAAATTATGACTTAGATCCCATCAGGAGTAACTGAGAAGGATCTAAATACTGAAAGGTACTTTCCCAGTTTCTGTTATGCCCTCATGATTTGCGTTGCAATCAGTGTGATGGCACTATCAGCCATCTATTTACTCCCCTCTCTCAGTTTTTTTCCCCAACAGCTGGTTTTTGGAAATTATTGCTTGACTTCTAAACATGGGTAGTTTCATGTCACTTGGATGGAAGATGTTTAATTGCTGGAAATAATTGAAGATTTGACTAAGTGTATCCTGCTGGTCGCTTGGTAGTCTTTACTGATTTTGTGAATACTTTTAAGCACTACCGTTAATCACTTATTATCATCAATTTTGTAAATACAAGTTGTAAAGTGGTTGTCATCTGGGATAGTCCTTGATTTCATGATTTCTTCTGAAGTTCAACATATATATGCAATTATACATGGAGGGAGAATGCAGGTGTTTAGCTCCATCAATTATTTAAACTGAACGTGGTGCATATATATTAAATATAAACAAGTTGCGCTACATGTCACATAGAATGGCCTTCTGCGGTGGCCCAATTGGTCACAACTGTGTAATTTAGTCAGGACTGAAATATCTTCAAAATGGCAACTTTTCATATTCAAAGAAACAAGATCTGCATGCGATTTTTCTAGTCATCGCGTTGATTGCTATCATTTTTTCAGTCCTCCTTTTAGTTTTCTTTCTTTTTGTTCGAAGTGTCAACCCTTTGTGAAAGGAAAAAGAAATTAATCTTTTGTCGTTCTTTCATTGAAGCTAAAACCATAGAAGGTTTAACTTGTAACGATAGTCTTACTTCATTCGCTTTTATGGATTCTGAAGGGATTGAATGGGTTAATAAATGAGTTGAGTCCATCTTTAAAAGGTCCATTGCGTTTCCAACATATCCAGTTCAAATAACACATTTCACCTGTGAGTAAATATGCCTAATCGGTCTCCAAGTTATCACTTGTCCTTAGCTCTCCAGCATTTGGTCTCCACTTTTTGACAGTAGTTGTTAGAAGTTTACTGTGTCGAGGCATCACGTCTGTTCTCATTTATATGGACATGTGGCTTGCATTTAATTTGCAGAAGTGCTTTTTGACCATCATTTTCTATGTTGCCCATGTTGTTGAAGGGCTGCTTGGAGTTATGAAGGACGTGGATAGGGGTTCTGGTGTAAGGTTAGATAGGTGGGAAGGAGGAAGAAAGATGTCTAGTGGTTGCATCTTTGGGTATGGAGAAGATAAGACATATGGAGTGGAGTTGGGAAGAAGGAAAAATGCTGAACTTGGTGCTGTGGGGTTAATGGGAAGGAGTGCAAAGAGGATGCTTGTGGTGGGAAGGAGGGAAGTGCCAGCCTGGTAAAGAAAGGGAGAACGACAACCTTTGCATGGTGAGAAAGAATGCCAACATTTTTTTTTGGGTGGGGGTAGGGGAGAGGTTCTAGACGTGGCACGGTGGGAGAGGGAGGGTGATATGCTTGTCATGTGTCATCAAGAGTCTAATGTGGAGCTAAATTTATCACTAGAT
>JAJOOS010007154.1:0-20459 GCA_029582725.1 Solanum chiquidenum
GACCAACATCAAAGGTCTACTAGTTTCACTTCCGGGATTTTCCACATTCAAGGATATAATATCTCCAATCCAGTTTCAGCCAAATGCAAACGAGTTTACGGAATGCAATTTCCCTTGCCAATTATGACACTAAAACACATCTAACACAAGTACCATTTCAACGAGGTCCATGCTCGTGTTTCAAACATGAATCTGTAATAATCCAGGAAATGGTAAAAAGTCAGTTTTGGCACACGTTTCCTCCTTGGGAGAATGGAGAATCAGATCATTACAAGTGACCACTAAAAAAAGGAGAAAATAACAATTTTAGAAGAAGCTTACATGGAAATGTTGGTTCAATAAGCAGAATAGAGAATCCTTCAACCTAATGGACAGATGCCCCTCCAACTGGTCAATCCATTCAAGTCCTAGGTCCTTCCCAGCGGATACTGCTACAATAGTTCTTGAGCATACTTCGACCCAAGTTTAATACTTGGCTAGCACGAGAGTGAGGTGGCACATGCAATTTGTCTTTGTACAACAGCAACCTCCTAGCTGAATCCATAAAAGCATTCAGTGAGAATTTATATGAGCTGCAACTCATGAACATAATACAATGGGCACCTCCCATTTGACATTACTCAGTTATATCTAGAGGTTTCATAGATATATAGACAGTGAGTTATGCTTCATTTTGAACCTTCGTGTCCTTTGTCAGTGATTTTAGTACTATGATTTACATTTATGCCAAGTGTTTCTTTTACAAGACTTGTCCCTTCAAATGTGTTAATACTAATGTTTCCGCTCATGTCTAGATGTATGCTCATATCTAATGTCATGTTATGGGTAGGCTCGGGCCAACAATGGCATCGAGTGCCGGTCCTACCCAAGGTCTAAGCTCAGGGTGTGACAAACCTGGAGGACTGGGATGGATTCCACGAGTGGTTCCACGAGCCTGGTTCACAACTCGTGAACCATTCCGTAGGAACCTGGAACTTGAATTTCAATCTGGTTTTCTATGCTACATACTGAATATTCATGGGCACGAAATCCGAGGTGTTACATTTACTTCATAACTTATGGGATATTATGATACAAACATAGAAACTTATGCTTTGAAAAGTTGTTATTTCGGTGTCACAGGCATAGCTTACATGGAAATCTTGGTTCAATAAGCAGAGTAGAGAAACCTTCAGCCTAATGGATGGATACGCCTCAAACTGGTCAAATCATTTGTGTCCTTCTCAAGGGTTAAATTTGCCACCCCTATCATCAATGCAAAACACTGGATTATATGGACTGAGTTGTGGCAAAAGGAAAAAGGAAAGAAGAATTATATGGAAAGAAACACCAAATTGACTGAAACTAATGTAGTCTCTTCCAAACAGCTTACATTCAAACAGTTACACGATTTCATGGATAGTTGATTGAGCCAATTAGGATGCAAACACGGCCATGCAAAGACAGGATAGACCTGTGTAGCTTCTCATTGAGCACCCTATACACTTTGAGTTTTTTGATGTTTCATATCGACTTCAGACAGAGGATAGACCTGTGTAGCCCGAAAAGGTTGTTCAGAATCCAAATACTCATGAAAGTGTTCCTTAATGAGTCTACAACTGAAGATTTTGTTCTTCATATATAGAAAATAAAAGTGGTGGTTCCTCTGTGAAACATAGCAAACCCCGTTAAACAATAAAATTGTTTCATAAGAGAAAAGGAATGTAAAAAAGAACTTTATAAACTTGTGATAGCATTCCTATAACAACTAAACAAAAATACCTAACATGATTCTGTCCATGGATTTTGTCTTGATATACCACAACGACGTTCTACCATGACCTTGTACCTAGTAACCTATGAGAAGAATCATAAATTTTCATGATTAAACTTTCTTTTAAGGAAGGTAATGTTGTATTCATCAGCATAGACCTCCGAAAATTGGTTCCCAACAAAAACAAAGATAAAAACAAGTAGATTACAAAGTGCCTATAAATTCTAATGAAAATTTACCTAACGTAGTTGCCTGCCACTCATGGGATTTGGCTTGATTTACCACATTGACGTTCTAGCATGACCTTGGAACTAGTAACCTATAGGGAAAATAAAACTTAAGTTTCATGACTAAATCATATCAAGATATACCATACTTGAAGACTTAGAAGAAGAAGAATTCGATTAAAGTGGACAAGCCGAATGCTGAAAGCATAGGCACAGATGCAATTGATTGATAATTTTGCATTTTTTAATGTCAAAAATAATTGCAGGAAAAAATATTAAATTACATACAATGTTGTTTTTTTCTGGAACTCGCGGAAAATAACATTTAAAAAATCTACTCAGAAATTGAAAGAGAAACAGAGACTTACGTCTATCCTGAATTATCCTTCTGCCTAATTCAATATTTGGAATATGGGAAATGTTGGACCACTGGGAGTTTGGGCCACTCAGATTGCTACAACTTTCTTCTAACTTTGGGCAGGCATAAATTTGCATGTTCCATAATTTGGTGAGGCGTCGCATGACATCTCTGGATGGCAGATGCTCTAGTTTTTTGCAGTTAGATAAACTTAACTCTTCCAAAGAAACAAGGTTGTCGAGCCCATCCAACAGAGCTTCTAACAATGGACAATCTTGTATCCTCATATATTGTAATTTGGGCATGGCATCTGAGAAGTCCACATATCGCAGCCGTTTGCACCTCTTTAGCGTTAATGTTTCAAGAGAAGTAAGGTTGTCAAATCTATGAGGAAGAGCCTCCATTCCGAAATCAGATATATGGATCTCTGTTAGGGCAGAGAGTTGCATCAGTTGATAGGGCAGAGAATCCCAGTGCAAGTGTCCCGACACCCCCAATGTACGAAGGGACAACAGCTGCCGAATGCCATTAAAAATCAATTGGAATGCCTCAAAATCCACCATCTCTGAGAAAGGACCAATATGCAATTTCCGTAACCCGGTGAGACGGTGAAGTCCTCCTGCGGCTACACTAATCAATTTGGTACATTCTAATAAACCCAAATATGAAAGTGAAGGCATTTCCCACACATGTAAAGGCAAGGAAACTAAGTTGTTACAGTGCTTGACCATCAAAGATTCTAGAGACAGACAATGCTCTAGCATTCCACTTGGTAAACTGGTCAATTCATCACAATTACATAACTGAAGACTTTGGAGGGAAGTCAAATAATCCTCTCCACTGGGAACAGGAAAAGAACTGAAATTGGGGCAGCTGTCAATCCTTAAGCTCTTTAAAGAATGGAGATTGTACAAGCTTTGTGGCAATTCACGAAACTCTCTACAGTCTGAGACCAATAAGAATTGAAGAGAAACGTTGTTGTGGAGCATCTCATGGGGAAGACAAGTGAGCTCCTTCACAAAATAGACACTAAGCTTTACGAGAGATGTCAAGTTGCTGCACAAGTTCAACAATGGCTTTTCACTATCAACACTATGAATTGCTAATTCACGCAGGATTTCAAATTGACTTGGAGTACTTTTTAACAGTCGACACCTTGAAATCGTCAACTTCTCAAGCCTAGGAAACATTCTTACTCTAACTTCATCTCCCTTCCACTCAATAAGACTAGGCATATCCGTCAATACTAGTTCTTTCAAAGACGGGAACACTTGGATAATGCTGCTTGATCCAATATCGCTAATCTCAACACCATATAAAGCAGGTCCAATGCATTCCAACTCATGGAATCCTACCAGCTCAAGATGCCGAAGGAATTTCAGTTGGCCAAGGGATGGAATTTCTTTGCACCTTTTGCAACCACTTAGTTTCAACTTGACCAAATTTGGTAGTAACTCTTCACTGAACCATGAAGGAAATTTAGTCCCTAAATAGTCCACTACTGCTAAGGCTTTCAAGTTAGGATGCGGTTGAAGACCATCCAACACATGTTCATCATTGATCTCACAGCCTTCTGATTCATCACGGGACCATGAATACACCAGCTTGTAGATATTTGGTTTCTCCTGTAAATATGCTGTTCGAGCCTCTTCTTTATTTCCGACTAATTGAAGACGTTCGATCGTCAATTCACCTCTAAGGTTTTTCAAACGACCTAATTCTTCAATTCGACGACCTTTCTCTAAACCTACGTACAAAAACTGTAGCGTCTGAAGACTGGTCAATTGCCCCATATTAAGTGGCATCTGAAACTGATCATGAATTACTGATTGGTAATATATGTGTCTCAAACTTACCATATTTGCCATTTCTTCTGGAAGCTTCCTGAGTGAAAAACAGCCACTGACTCTAAATGTTTGCAAATTGTAGAGCTTGCAAATGGAGTTGGGAAGGTCTTCAATCTCAGTGTTGGAGAGATCAAGATATCTCAAGTATATTAGCTTGCTGATTGAGGCTGACAACTCCTTGATTCCTGATCCGGACAAATTTATAACTCTCAAGAACTGAAAGCTCAATAGCATATCATCAGATATATTGCTTATGCAGAACAATGTGCACAAACGTCCTGGCTCATATATCATATCTATTTGATCACTTGGTGATTCCCATCCAAAGTATCGAACTTGAGAAAGATTTTCTCCTCCTACACTCTTTTGATCAAATAGTTTAGACTTTAAAATATCTCCAGCCAAATCATGCACAAGATCATGCATCTTACAATGTGTTATATTGTTGAGCCCATCTAGCTTAACATCTTGCAGCAAGGAATATTGCAACAAGAGTTGGAAAAACTTGATCCCGACGTCTTCCATCACAGGGGTCTCTGGACATGGACAAAGAAACCCTTCTGCCATCCAGAGTTGGATTAGTTGGTCCTTCTCAAACTCAAAATCTTTTGGAAACATTGCAAAGTAACCAAAACATTTCTTCAGATGCGGAGATGGTAGATAATCATAGCTTAGTTTTAGGATGTTCTTTATGCTACTTTCCCGAAGATCATCTTCCCCTGCAACAAGGGGGTTGCCATCAAGAATTGCCTGCCAGTCATGTTTATCCTTGTTGCATAGAAGGCCTCCCAACACACTTGCAACCAGCGGTAGACCTTGACACATTTCAACAATCTTGTTCTCCACACTTGGTATTTCCTCCGGAACTTCCCCATCAACAAACGCTCTTTGCTTGAAAATGGACCAGCAGTGATCTCTTGCTAATCTTCTCAACATATGAAGATCTACTGCTACTGTGGATGCCACTTGTTCAATACGAGTAGTCACAAGAATGCAGTTTCCTCTGGATGTATTGATTCCTCTCAAGGTGTCCATGAACTCATGCCACGATGTAGAGTCAACACGCCACAAATCATCCAGGACAAGCAAATACTTTTTTTCTCCCAATGCATCTTGTAGCGTCTTGACTATTATATCTCTGCTTTGGACCTCAACTTTCCTCTTTGTCAATGATTCAAGGATCAGTTCAAGAAAGCTCTTAGTTTCTACCATTTCAGGTAGACACAACCAAACTCTCTTTTCAAAGATTTGCTTGATCTCTTCATCATTGAAAATTCTCTTCGCCACTGTAGTTTTCCCTATACCCCCCATACCCACTATGGGAATGGCGCACAGAACAAGTTCCTCTTTCATGTTCAGCATCTTATCCTTGATTTCAGCAACATCTTTGTCTCTACCAACAACATTTGAAGCAACTACTACGGAATCTGTTTCTCGGATTTGTAGTATTTTCCGAGAAGGAACTGTCCGTGATAGGAGACCGAGGTTTTTGGCTAACTTATTGATAGTCCTCAACTCTTCATTGATGTTGTTGATTTTTCGAGACATTTTGTACTTAAAAGCAGTCTGAGAAAAGAAGTGACTGACCTTTTCCATTAGTTTGGTTTGGTTGTTCATCACTTGTGCTTTGAGATACTCATATGTGAATTTGTCAAACACATTTTCAGCATCTTCAGTAATTCTCTCAAGCATCTTGAGCCATTCTTCCACAGCCTGATCTTCGACTTGTCGTCTTTCAGCATCATGAATGAAAGCTTGGATCATGGTTACATATTTTGTCAGCATTCTGAGATTTTTCTTGCAGTTCCTTAAAGTTCTTGCCTCCTCAATAGGGAGAGAAAGCAGCTTCTCAAGCACAACTTGAACAGTAGCACCAATTACTGGATCAGCCATTGTTGCGTTTGCTCCTTCACAAAGTCGTTTGCTAGTCTTCCCAAGTCTTCTTTTGCTAGTTGTTTATGGCACCAAAAGAAGGACAGTAATTGATAGTATACAATAATTCAAACTTGGAAAAAAAATGTGTGGTAGTCATAGACTCCAATGACACAAATATCTCTCTAAGAAATAGTACTATAGGGTCGTTTGGTTTGAAAACAAGTTGTGCTTGACGTAGTTTTTCTATCATAAGTCATGCACAAATTATTCCGGCATTATTTCTTATTGCTTTGGTTTGTCATATTCAAAACGAAAAAGGTCTAAAAATGTCCTCAACATTAGAATTGGTTCAAAAATGTCCTCCTTCAGCCCTATTTTCACCCCAAGTTACCCAAAATACTTCGATTAAAACACATCTTAATTTCTCCTCATTCATTTATAATGGTCAGTAGTCTTTCACCATCCAACCTTTTTATCCTCCAAAAGAAGAATGTAAAAATGCTAAGATTTGAATTTTGAAATTGACTATAAACTTCTTGTGATTATGTATGTTTAGTAAAATGGACTTCAATTATTACTATTTTCTCCAAAACAAGAACTAATTCAATATGTAATGATAAATCTAACTCAATCTCGAAAATTAATTCTAAGAGAAAAGGATTAACCAAATTAAATAAAGAGTCCAAAATTACCTCATCCCACTAATGATCGACTCAACATAATCTAATCACAAACATTCATAGTCTTCATTTCTACAAGAAAAGAGCAGCTGGGCTTTGGAGCTGTTTCTAAAAGGCATAATACAAAAATATGCCCTTTAACTTAGCCTCATTTCACATTTATACCCTTCAACTTTGAGTGTGCACAAGTAGACACTTAAACTTGTATAAAGAAGTTGAACAAGTAGACACATGAGTCCTATGTGGCATAATACACACAGAACACCACGTAGGACGCAAATTGCCATGTAGGATACCACGTAGGACACGTGTGTCTATTTGCGCAATTTTATACAAGTTTGAGTGTCTACTTGTGCATTCTCAAAGTTGGAGGGAATAAATGTAAAATGAGGTAAAGTTAAAGAGCATATTTATGTATTATGCCTTTCTAAAAATTATTTTTCACTTTTCACAAACAAAAAATTACAAGAGATTTCTAAAAATTAAAAAAAAAGGAAATCAAATTAAACAAAAAGCCATAGAAAGGAATTTAAAAATTGAAATAAAATTTTAATTTTCAAATAGGTTCTAATAATGAAGCTACTATGTTAGCAATGTACCCATTTTCTTGATTAAAAATTACTGGAAAAATTACTTAAATACACAACTTATTTTATCATATTCTTTAAAATTTTCTACCATTTGAAAAAGTTACAAAAATTTCTACTCTCTCCTATTCTCGCATACATCACACTTACGCGATGTATCGGGACATATGTGTCTTGCATCAACAAAGATAATGTAGTGGCATACACAGTAATTTTTGCAAGCGATTTCACCTTTTAATATTAGGTGGGAACAAAAAAGAACATGAAAAGAGGACATATTCTTTAGTAGCAATACTTAAAATTGGTTTTGTGCGTTTTTTTTTTTTTTTAGAAATATGTTATGCCCTGAGCCCCTCACGACATATGACATAACTTGTGGAATATTATGATATAAACTTATGATACAACAAAATTGTTTTTTATTTCAATGTCAAGAGCAAACGCCATTACGTCATAACTTATGAGATATTATGACACAAAACATATAAACTTATGCGCAATTTAGAGGACATATTCTTTAGCAGAAATACTTAAAATTGGGTTTATGTGTTGTGTTTTTTTTGTTATATGGGCTTAAAGTTTTATGGAAAGGCCCAATAACTGAACCAGACAGACAAGCCCACGAAGCCCTTCACATCTTTTGGGCCCTTTAACCTCTATTTCTTATAAAAAGGTAGCTCATTAGGGTTTCAATTTCATTGAGATACTGTAAAGGAGGGCGGCTCGCTACAGCATCAACCATGGTTCTCAAGTAAGATTTCTCCCGTTTATCTTTCTCATTCATCTGTATTTTTGATTGCCTTTATGCATCCGATGATTTATTTCTGTAGTATTCGTTGAGAAAATTTGGTAATTATCCATAAATGGTATCTACAATTCCTAGATTTAGCTTACGGAGAAGAATCAATGGTCGAACGGTGCAAAAATTCGTATTTATATTCATAATGCAGATGAGTATGTGCAATTCCAGAGATGCTCTTGGCGGAGCTCCCTTAAGATAAATGTTGTTTCATTATGTATGCCTAGTATGGCACCCGGGAACCATGAGGTCTCATGTTCAAATCCAGCACAGACAAAAACACTAGTATGGAGCTCAAAAATATTTTTTTTGGATCGTTTCTGTGGTTTGCATAAAAATAGCATACATTTCTTAATCATACAAGGATTACCTTAGGAATAAGGATAGTTATGTGATGGTGCACTTTTGAGTATTATAGGATTTGTAACAATGTCTAAATTATGATTTGAGCCAGAGTAAGATTGGAGATAATTGTATTTTGACTTTTAGGAGAATATTTTGCTGGGATGATCGCTTTTCACGATTCAAGAACACCCTAATTTTCATAGTGAACACTCTAATTCATAGTTAGATTTGACGAGGTTGGAGTTTGCTCGTGAAGCTCAAGTTCTTCTTGCAATTTATTTTCTCATTTGAAAGAATATTTATGCACACACAGGTGATGTGGTCTTCTAATTCTATGTTCAAGTCAGACCACAGTTCTAGCATAGTTTCTTTCTGTAGTGATATTCCATGGTTTTTTGTGGGTTCCTTTTTCTTTTGAAAATCTGGTCTGTTTTGGTCTTTGCTTAGAGTAAGGGGAATTGTGTGGGAGAAATGAAGGGATAGGTAGGGAAGTGCTCCATGCAGAGTGTCTGACCTTGTGACTAAATTAAAATCATACTAAGCGGTATTGGTAATATCCATCTTTCCACTGCTCCATTTATGTCCTAGTCGCACTGGTTGATTTCAAGCCACATTAGTTCTTTTTAATTACACCTGGAGTACTAAAACTGTAGCCACCATTAAATGTGAACTTCCTTGCTGGCAGACAGCACTTGGCAGTTATTTTCTTGGTCATCTGCAATGTTTCAACTAGGCAGACATAAAAATAATGATGTAAACTCAATTCAATGTTCAGCTAAATATCACATGAAATCTTGCGTTATTTCAGACCGGGATTTTCTTGAGCTTGCTCATTTCCTTTAGTTTAGATTTTCCTCGGGTAATTCCACAGCTATAAATTCAAAATGATGATTCATTGTTGTCTTCTTACATCAATTTCAGGACAGAACTTTGCCGTTTCAGTGGTGCCAAGATTTACCCTGGGAGAGGCATCAGATTTATAAGATCAGATTCTCAGGTATTCTTTCAATAGGATGACATGCTACACTTCTCTTTATTTAGGATAAATTTGCTTGTTTTCTTTGGAAGAGGAGGAATAGTTTTTCTATCACTTTATTGATTTCTTGATCCTTTTAGGTGTTCCTATTCGTCAACTCAAAATGCAAACACTACTTCCACAACAAGTTGAAACCATCCAAACTTACTTGGACAGCTATGTATAGGAAGCAACACAAGAAGGTGAGTTTTCTGGACTTTGAACAACAGTAACTTTGTTCTGCCCCGTAATTGAGAACTAAACTAGGGAATATGCCCTTTCTTCAGCTTATCTAGTTTTACTTTAAAAACTTGCATCGGGGTGCTGAACTTTTCTAGGACTTCCATAATTGCTTGTAATGCTCCTAATTTAATTTTGTGACCTGTGTTTGTTGACAATAGGATATTGCACAAGAAGCTGCTAAGAAGAGGCGACGTACCACCAAGAAGCCTTACTCTAGGTCTATTGTGGGTGCAACCTTGGAGGTAATCCAGAAGAAGAGAACTGAAAGGCCAGAAGTTCGAGATGCTGCCAGGGAGGCTGCTCTTCGGTCAGTTTCTACTAATTCCTAATTTTATTTTTCAGTGTGTGCACCAGCAACTTGGATATAGTTAGTTGCTTTTTGGATAGTCTTATCTGATAATCTTTTATCTTTAATACCAGACTTAGTCAGGTATTAACAGTTTCACATGTGGTTAATACAGTTACTAGTCTGGGAAATTAATTGTATCTATCGTTACAGATGTGCTGATACCTTTCAAGCACCTTCTGTTCCATATGGGCCCAACATGAACTGACCTATTTCTTCTCTTGCTCAGAAAATAATCTGTTCTAAAAACACCTTGAACCTTATGTGTACTACACAATGCTAGGTATTATCATCTTGGTGCGACAGGACAGTAAATTAGGGTATTGGTCCTTGAAGTTTAAGTAGACATGGTTTTTGGTGTCATGGGGATAAACTGATCTCTGTTGTGTGTATGGATTTTGTGTAGTGAAATTAAGGAAAGGATCAAGAAGACGAAGGATGAAAAGAAGGCTAAGAAAGCAGAGGTTCAGGCCAAGTCCCAGAAAGCTGGAGGAAAGGGCAATATATCCAAAGGAGGTGCATCTAAAGGTCCTAAGCTTGGTGGTGGCGGAGGAAAACGTTAAGCTGTTGTTTATGTTGTTTTCTTATTAGCAATAGAGTGCCTTGTTTGAAGAGACTGTAAGCGAAGACCTTCATTAACAAGTATCTCATACATCTGCAGACAAATTTCTCATTGACGGTTTTGCATTTGGTTGCAAATGCAACTGTTGATTCTCCACATACTGTTGACTTCTTGTGGGTTCATTTTCTATTACAGATGTAGTTTTTTGACTCCTAAACAATATATTTTTTGAAGTCTGTTTCTTCGAATGTGTGTGCCAACTCTTGCAATAATTTACTATGCAATCTACTTGTAGTAAGATAAGGTTAAGTTGACTCTTTAACGTCTGTTTTTCTTCATACTTGGAGATTACTTTCATGATGATTTAATTGATTAAGGAAGATACATAAGAATCAATAATGTTTAACATGATTGAGTTCATATGCCATTTAATTGTGCAATTAATAGTTTAAATGTGGATGTGGTATAACAAGTGTATGTCATAAAACTGAACTTTACCTAATCGAAAACCAAGCCCAATGACCATAAAAATGCGAGTTTTAATACATGACAGCCTTTTGAACTTGTCATTAAATTCCATTTACCTACAGGAACATGGCAATTTATTAAAATTTGAGTATGGATAAAGTGTTCCTTTACACACCTTTTGTTCAAATTTCAAAAAAAACTGTTGTTCGTATTTTCAAGTGCATAATGTAAATAAGTTAAACACTTAGAATATGTTATCTTATTTAAAAGTACGCATTAGCCTTATTAATCTGTAGAATTTGCACACCAAAAAAAATTCAAAATCTGAAAAAGTGCCTAATAGAAGCGCCTCGTCTGTGCTCAGATGCTAAATTTGACAATTTATAATTGGGATAATGGTCTGAAAAGTACTTCAACTTTGGTCGGATTTGTTGTTGCGATACTAAACTTTCATGAGGACCTATTACCTTCCTAGACTATTTAATACCGTATTTTAAACATATATATTTGCCCACGTGAACATAAAAAATAATTCAAAATTATAAATAGTAATGTGTCCACGTGGGCAAATATATACATTTAAAATACACTATTAAATAGTTCAGGGGTAAAAAATACGGTATTAAATAGTCTAGGGAGGTAATAGGTCCTTATGAAAGTTTAGTATCGCAACAGCAAATCCGACCAAAGTTGGAGTATTTTTCAGACCCTTTATCCCCTTATAATTTATAATTTGAGTGTGTAAATTAAATTTGCTTTACTAGCAAATTTAAAGAATTATTACTTATGTATGAAGCCAAAATTTAAGCAAAAAAAAACAAGCCAAAATTTAAACATGTTCTTTCAACCTGAATTAATTCAATCTTTTAAATGATCAAGAATATTTGATTTGATTCAGTTTAAAAGCAAAATGAATTAAACCGCCTATATCAATAATAAAAACTTTACCCAATTGCTACCAATCCATTTTTCTTCTTTCGAGAAATAAACAAAAGAAATATATTTTCTGATTTTTGGAATTGGTTTGGTATTAGATTTCTTTGTTTCTTTATTCCTTTTTTTTTTTTTGGGAGAAGATTGCGTATATAGGTAAGACTTTGGGAAAAAGCTCACAATTTGATTCTACCATGTCACCTTTACTCAAATGATGTGGAAGCCTCACCTAACTTGACCACCAGAACACACAAATAAAGTTTATGATCCAAAATAATAAGTGATAAATATTTACGTGGTTATAAATCATCTCATTAAGGATAAAAGAATAAAATAGACATTTTAAAGTTAAGTTGTTACTAAAATAAGGCCGTCTAATAAGAAAAAAGTATCAGGTAAAAAATTGAGCATATACTACAATACAACAACATATCCTGATATCTAGAGTATAATTCCACATGAGGGGTCTGAGAAGGGTATAGTGTATGGAGACCTTCACGTAATAATAATTGAACAAGGTATTACCAAATATCACTTCACATGGTAAATGGGAACAAAGCACTTGTCAAGCAGCCTGTAATGTTACCAATAATAGATTGATAAAAATAGGAGAAAAATATTACCATCTGATGTGACATGGATGAAATCAAATATGCAGTATTTACGGACAAAAGTATTCGGTTATTGGGGAAAAAACAATATACTTCTAATGTTGAATCAGGATCAATCAGAGACAGCATATTCTTGCAGTTCAAAACACATTGACTTACCAAAAAAATGTAAGTGAACAGAGTCCACAGCACATAGAAAAGGTTGTTAATGATCAAAAGATGTCATAATAACCAAAGACTATAGTAAACAATATTAGCATAGGAGAGAGCACAACGACACGACTACCAAAGTTGAGATCTTAAAGCACTGAAATGCTGTGTTGCTCGAACTCTTAAAAAGTACTGTTGAATGTGTGGCGGATCCTCGAAAAAGCTATATATTTGGAGGACCAGACAAGGATGTGCCTACATTTTTGGACAGTCCAAACTCCAAACAACATAGTTGAATTGTAAAACATGCTATAAAAGTGGAAGAATTCAGGGGCACAGATAGAAGCCTCGATAGGAGTTCAGCCGAACCCAGTTAATTTTTTTCTCAATCTAGAACCCAAAATATTGAATTCCAGGCTCTGCTACTGGAAGAATTGAGCCATATTTTTCTGTACAAGAAAAAACTAGAATAGTTGGACCTTTTCTCCAATGAAAAATGAGCAACCTATCTTTTCTTGATCTTCTGCAGTAGGGTATTCTATGCAACAAAACTGGATCAAGAACAAAATAGTATCATTTACATGGAGAGAGAAGACATACCCAAGGCAAAAAAGAATTTTACAATGACTACCTTCATAAATGTATTGTTTTTAGGCAGTATAATGGAACCCATAGAAAATTTTCCGAGAGCATTGGCAAGAAAACATGTCACTTACAGATACTTTAAACCCCTTTTCTAGGATGAATTTTCAGATCACTGGGGGTAATTGATACAGAATCAACACAGAGCCCGCCTTTAGAATGTGTGCAGTCGATCTGTTTCATTGAAAATCTAACTTCCGTCACAGGATCTGATGTACTGACAATAAATTCACCCACCTTGTACTCAATCCAGCTCCCACGCCTGATATTCCCATTTGGGTCGTCTTGCCCAGTGTCATCTATGAAGCACTCACTAACTGCGTGTTGCCCATCAGAAGTAGACAGTTCATAACGTACTGGCCCCAAATCCCATCCATGAGTATGCTCAAAGTTGCAAGCACGCCGGCCGAGTCTTCTAAATATTTTCCCAAGGTGAACTCTGAATGTTACAGTGTATATACCTGGAGGAAAAGGAAAATTCACTGTGCCACTCAATTCAAACCACCATACCTGCTGGCAATACGCCACAACATGGAATCTGCAAGAGTTCAAAATTTGTGATATCCCTCATCATCAACAACGATCAGTTGTGCAAAAGTAAAGAGGGAAAAACTAGTATGTTCATGTATAATTCAATGGAGAAAAGGAGGATACAATAGGGGCAGGACAGCCTGTAACACCTCCCCACCCCACCCCAAAACACACACACAGAGTTATAGAGGATAACATGAACAGTTCAAAGAGAAGAAAGCTCGGAGTTCACAAACTAGCACACATTGGAACAAAGAGAATAAAAAGGACAAACATTTCATATCCATGAGATTACCATATATTTCACCCTATAAATTAGCATACTGTTGCAAGCAGTACCACAAACTGATGCCAGTGGTTCAGTTTCATACTCTCAAGAAAGGAAGTTCATTGACAAAAGGCTGAGACATAGAAGCCAACTGTTGTCACTACTCAATCAGCTAGTATCAATCAAAATTAGAAAAGGAAAGAGTAAGTTAACTTCAGTTCTAACCAGAAAAGTAATAGGACATTTTGAACAGACAAATGCTCCGATAAAATCCTAACGGAGCTTAGTCAAAAAGTCATGTAGCTAGGAAAATAACATCCTAACTACAGCTGAAAAACTCATCAATATATCATCTCTTTTACAGCCGAGAATTAAAACTCATACTATCCAGCAGAAGCAATAACGACCTAGGTCTAACATTCTATCTCATTTTTCTTTCTTTTCCCTATTATGTATATTTCTGTCTTAGATCTAATTACACCAACATATCAACTGATGAAGAAAAGCCACGTAAATGCACTCGGAGTCAAGGGAGCATGATTTCTTTAAAGAGGGAAAATGGAGAATATTTTACAAGACTGGTTCAATGCATGGACTTGCTGTTTTCTTGTCTCCTTCAGAGGGGAAACACTTTCAGATCCTTTTGAGAACATTGCTTCAACAATTCTCAAATGGATGCAAAATGGCATCTAATAACTTCATTTCATGTTTCAGTTCATTTAGGAATATACCATGGCTATGGGATGCAAAGAAGAAGAAAGAGGAAGTGTCATGCATGCACTGAGATTGAGCATTCTAATCCATCACTACATCTGCATCTAACATATACCATCTAGGGCATAGGTTCACACACACTGTATATTTGCTACGAAAGATTGATCAAACTTCGGCCTTCCTACCAAGTACTATCTCATTTGGTAGAAAGAAAGATTAAAAGCAATCTACTGATAACTCAAATCAGGCATACAAGCAATAGGGTATAGAAAGTCAGGCAGTGTCAACACAATTTATTGGAAGGCAAATCAGAATGTTTCCCACTTAAGAATCCGCTCCAGCATTGTCTATTTATCGGGTTTAGAGAGAGAATGATCTGGAAGTTAAATAACTACTACTCTAATTGAGTTGACTTATATTCATCTTCACCTCATGGTGAATACATAAACCTTGTTTTCACATGTCCCCAAGGGATTGGTCTGGTGATTGAGGCAAGGGAGTAACAACTTGGAAGTTTTAGGTTCACATTCCTTCTATAACACTGGTTTCAGCCAATCTGCTCCAAGCTAAGTGGGGATGGTTACCTTGCCTCTACGGGAGGTGGGTGGGGATCAAGAGAAGGAAGGCCGGGCACATCATACTCTTCAGGGTTTGGCAACGTGTGCTTGTGGGCTGAACAGTTTGCCGAGTGGACAATATTTTTAAAAATCAAATAAAGAACATAAAAAATAAAAAATAAAAAAACCTCATTTTCACATGTCTTGCTCATAAAAATTATCCTGTAATGCATGGGGAAATCCCAATGCTCACTGGGGAAAAAAACTAGTTATTAATATCATCTCACAAGAGGATATCCAGCCAGTTTAAAACTCCAAAATTATTTTTATCACTGCAACAATAAGCTTAATAATGACATTGTTACACATAGTTTCAACCAATTAATCTAACCTTGATTCTTCTGTAGGAAACCAGTTCCAGTGTCTCCTGTCTTCCACATTAGTTATCAACATTGCTTTCGAGGAGATTGACATACAAATCTTTCCACTTATTCTGTCCAACCATACCTCCTGCATTTTGTCCCCCCGTAAAAAACATACAGTTTAGTGAGATCAAACATCACTCCAAAATATTGTTGCTACAAGTTCAACTCATAAAACATAGCAAATTCAATTTCATAAAAAAGATCAACTTATTCCTCAAACGTCCCTTCCCAGACTTCAAGAGCAAGTGTGACGCGAAAAGCACTACACAGAGAATTAAGACGTGGGAACCTCAAATTTCACAATCCCTCCCAATACAAGCAATTGAAAAAAGTACCATCCCCCAAAACCTATAATCATAGCAAGCTGGCCTAGACCCATCTTTATCAATTTAGCAAAACAAACATAATTATAGTTAGCCAACACCACTCATCCATTTGTTCATAAAAGACATGGAAAAGAAGGAACTAACAAAAGAATAAAGATATGGGTAAATAACACATCAACGATAAAACTGTTTCACAATTCTAAAACTTGAACATTAACCACTGTTCAACCACTGAACAGAGATTCTCACTCCAGCTCAACTTGAAAGCTAAACTTGAATACTACATACATAGCATCATTTCTAACATCAAAAACAGTCTCAATCTATGACATCTGCAGGAAAAACCCAATATCAATTTTGAACCAAAACCCCCATTAAACAAGTATTTATTTACCACCAAAACTGAAAATCCTTTAACCTTCCAAAATGTATAAAAAAATGTCAGCACAAACTAAAAAATAATGTAGAATTAACGAACTTCACAAAAATCTACATGCCTTATTTCCATCATCAAACGGCACGGAACGAGCGAGGAAAGCAAATATATCTTTCTTAGAGAGACCGTCGTAATTTTGCGGAGGCAAAAGGTCGAGCAAGTGGTGGTAGTTAGACGGAAGTTTAGATTCCCAAACAGCATCAGAAGAAGCGGCACCACGAAAAGCGCGATTAAGCCGAGCTAGATTACAAATTTCAGGTGGATTTAGGTACATAAACACACACGCCACGCAATTTTCCGGTATATCACCGAGTCCCGGTCTGCCGTTGGCTGACCCGTTTTCCGTCAGGTTGGATAATGATGCGCCCATGCGATTATGGAGCTTTTAGCTTTGAGAAGGAAGAGGGCAATTGTGTCAATTCATGGTTTATCACGGTGGTGATGCGGTGGCCGCCGGTGAGGTAGAGTGGTGGAGTGATGGCGGAGAACGGCAGAGTACGGAGGTGATTAACAATAATTTTTTTCTTAAAGTCTCATTTCCGTTCGCCCTTTTATTAAAGAAAAATATATATATTTTTCATATATTTATTTGGGTCAATTACATTAAATACTTCTACAATATAATTCAATTTCAGATTTATATTTTATATTTTAAAATCAAACATTTATATCTTTTGTATAAAGAGCATCCCCGATAAGATTTATTTGTAATTAAGTATATTAAAATATAATTACTAAACGACAAATCAAACCTCTAAATTAGATTTACTTACAAAAATTTAAAATGAAAATATTCATGTCTTGATTTAAAAAATTTAGTATTGTTGAGATATTATTTATCTTAGAAACTCACAAAAATTATTGAATGAGATATATCAATTATTAGTAATAATTTTTCGGGGGATTGTAATATAGAAGATGTAAATATTTGATTTTAACATATTGAAAGTTTTTTCATGATTAAATCATAGTATATGAATATTTAGTGTAAGTAACAATTTTTATTCTTAGAAATATATGTGCAAAAAAAAAATTATTTTGCTTTGCTTTTAAAAAACAATAATAACAATATTATTATTAATAATAATAATAGTATACTCAACGAAATTTCATAAGTAAAATTTGAGAAGATAGAATATACGTCTACCTTACCACTATTTTCTAAAAATAAAAAAATTATAACGAACGACCCTAAAATAAAGTGCAACAAAAATATCGGATATGAAGTTGCTAATAAAAAGGGACACTCTGTTTACAGCTAGCACCACTAGTAAACAAAAATTGGAGGGATATTATAGTACGTAGAACATGATTATGCAACACAACAATAAAAAGTTTTGATATAAAATTTAGTATTTCTCTTCTTCCTTTTTTGTTAATAGTTTTGGATAAATTATATCTGGATTAGTATTACCATCATCCACTTTTAATTGTTATAGTTTCCTTTTTTGATATGTTAAAAATTGAAATTTATAAGTAGTACTTTTTGTACAATTTTTGAATATCTAAATTTTTTGTTTAAAATATCAAATTAATGTAATCTAATTTAACTTTGAAAATTAGTCAAATTAACTTTCGAAAAGCGCAATATAACAATTAAAAGTGGACAGAGGGAATAATTAGTATTGTAAGTTATTTTTTGTGTGTGTGTAATTAATTCCAGCATAATTCATTTTCAAAACAAACGAACACCTTGTTTGGATGATTTTTATTCATTGCATTGTTAGTTTAAATACAATGTTTGTTTTTTATTATTACTTAAATTGTATTGTATCGTCTCGTTTAAATCTTCGTTAGATAACGACGAAAGATTTCATTTTGTGTAACTATCAAGTTGATGTGATCGTGACGCTACATTAGTGTTTTCTTTTCATTTTGTCTTTACTTATAATTTAATAATGATATTTATCTTTTATCTCACCTTTTCAAAATGTCTCTACCCAATACCCTACTTTTCTTGTTCAAATTATTGATGTGTGACATTATATAACAATAATGATCAATATAATCTATCCAAACATTATATTTATTTAACACAATACATCATAAAATCGAAGATATTTTGATTCAACGGGGGGAGGGGGGGGATCTTTTAATAGTATTACATATGATAAAAGGTCATATATATTACTCCCTCCGTCTCATAATAACGAATCACTTTTCGTTTTACACGATACTTAAGAAATCATAAATAAAATAATTAATTGACTAATTTACCCTTTATCCATATTGATGGATATCAAGATAATTTACGATGAGATAGTGCATACAAAAGGTATAAGTACTCCAAAGTGGGTGAGAACAAAAGTATAAAAGGAGTAATTAAGTATTTAATGAACTCTTTGGAAAGATAAATCTAGGAACTTTAATTTTATTTAAGCTTCCAAAGAGAAATTATGGGAACATTAGCACGATGATGATAATAATTGTGGGGGTAAAATGAAAAAAAAAATTACTCTATCTTGAATTATAGTAAGTGATCAAGTAATTTGAAACAAATATTTTAGAAAGATAATCCGTTAATATAAGACAGAAAAAATAATAAATTAAATAATTGAAGTACGTTAAAATTATTTTAACATCATCTTTGCTTGTTCGATGACTTTTACAATCTCTAAAAACTCCCTGATGTCTCCTTCATGGTTGCAATAGAACCATTCCCGTTTAATAGTAAATAAATAATTTTATATTATATGCTCAAATTCTTTCAATAAACAAATAATATAATATAGAGTATAGACCAATAAAATTAAGCATATCTCATTCACTAACCTAATTGAAAAGAACTTGTGAGTCGTGCTTCACATGAATGATGAAACTTATTTTTAAAAAAAGTGTAATTAAGTGAGTAGGTTTTGTTTGACTATTAGGAACCAAGATTTTTTTCTCTCCGCAAATTAATAAAAAATTTATATTATAAAATATTATTTTGTTATTATATAATATCGAATTAACTTACTTGAAAAATACATAATGAAAAATAAGTTTTCACTGAAATATTAAAAAGTTTTTTGATTTATCTACGTGAAAACACGATTTTTATATTTTTCACTGACTATCAAAACACTTATTGGACAATTTTTCTTAAAAAATTTGAAAATTTTTATAGTGGCTGAGGATTGAACATTATATAGTACTAGTTTTTTAGCAGATAAACAAAATTAATATTGTCTTTGTATAATGAAAATAATGTTATCTTAAAGTAACCAAATATTATAATTAAGGAGATATAAACTTCAACCTTTTGTATTTGTTACTGCTAAACATTTTTCACAAGTACGTTAATTTGGCTTAATTTTATATAAGTTGACCAATATTTTATTTATTTTACATTTTTATTATGTTAACCGATTATGACTAATTGTGGTCCTAATTCCTTTATTATGAATAGGAAACAAATTTTCACTAAACTTTTGAGACGTTTTAAAATTATTTCGTACGAAAATATTACTATTTTTTTGTCCTTTCACTATTTCAATTAAAATATCTATCCGAACAGCTACTAACTGCTAAATATTTTTCAGTGAAAAATTTCAATGAAAAAATCATATCTTTTTAATAGTGTATATTATGTCAACACACCTTTACCTCTCCGAAAACTTAAAAAGTAAAATGAAAAAAAAAAAAAAAAAAAAAAACATGTGAGACTGTAAATCGCATGTAAATGCGTTTTATGCCTTTTATGTAGATAAGGCCATTTTGGGTAATTTAAGTGAAAAGCATAAATTAAGTAACAAGAAAGAGACATCTTATAAAAAAAA
>JAJOOS010007155.1:0-22359 GCA_029582725.1 Solanum chiquidenum
AGATGAGAGAATTAACTAGGGTATATGTGTTCCCCACAAGCTCATAACGCAGTAATCCTAGTAATAGCAATCCTTTCCTAGTGTACTACATGCAAAGTAATAAGTTAGGTATCTCTAAATCCTTGGTCCGGCATCTAGAGAATTTCACCCCGCACCTTGGTCCGGCTACGTGAGTATAATTTACTAACCCTTACCTTTACCTCATATTAGTAATGACATCGATGTTTGGCTTAGTTATTACTTCGCACCAATCGACACTAGACTATTAGATAGTATCAAACTAAATCTATGTTGATAATTCTTTTCTTGTTGATTACCTCCTTGGTCCAACAAGTAGTAACAAGGCGAATTATAACGTTTGCGACCGCTAAAAAGACTTCTAACCGAAAGAATTATCAATGCATGCAAAACAATATTCAATAATTGCTTATTTACTATTCATACTTTGCTAATCACTCATGGTTCCCACAACCCTAGTTGTGGAGTTTAGTTACCCATAATCATATGAACACAATTCATTGTTTTAGATGAAAGAATTATGAACTTACGTAATTGAGAATAACAAATCCGAAATTTCAACTGGAATTTCAAAACCAAAATCTTCAAAACCAACTTAGTAAATCAATAATTGCTAAAGTTGCAAGTTAATCTTCCAAGCAAAAAACGAAGTTTATATCCCCTGTTTAAAGGAAACAAGTCCTAAATTAAAAGGGGAACAAAATAAGGAAAGTTTGTTCAGGCACGCGTCTTCATTCCACGAGACTGACTCTCAGACCGTCAATGTATCTACGGTCCGTGAGTCCCTTCTGTCAGCTAGGACTTAGAAAATATTTCAGCTTCCAAAAATCAGATTCTCTGACACAAACAATGAGACACCAGTACGGACCGTAGATCGATCTACGGTCCGTCAATCCCTCTCCGTAGCTCCACACTTAGAATCTTCAAAAATCAGGTACTGGAACCCTCGCAGTATCATTCTACGGATCAACAGTACGGTCCGTAGATCAATCTACGGACCGTCAATGGCCACCGTGGTTCCATAGTTGGTTAGATTTCCCTGATTTGCCTTGCCTGCTGATCTAGGGTAACCATCTACGTAGCGTCAACGGACCTACGGTCCATAGATCACCTCCGTCGATGCCCTTTTCTGCATTTCCTTCAGTTGTCTCTGTACTTCTGCGGCTAAACATCTTTCCTGCAAAACATGATAAAAACACATAAAAACCAATACAGACAGGTCCTAGACACACACAACTCTTAAGTGAAATGTATTAAAAATATCGTAAACTCACGGTATATCAACACCCTCAACTTAAATTTGTTGATTGTCCTCAAGCGATGCACTAAAACTCTAAACGACACTTGTATAGAAGCAAGCCATTCAAGCACAAGAAATCACATGGCTCTCTACTCCAACTCTGTTTTCGGGTGCACAATCTGTTCTCTTAGACTCGACAAGCTAATTCATGCGGATCAAAATATGAAAATGATCGACCAACCAACACACAACATACACTGTTTCACTATCACCAAGGTACCAACTTTCCGACAATGTAACTAGTACCCTTATTTCAAACTAAATCCCTTTTTTCACACACTGAATATGAATTTGGGTACAAGGATTCATTCAACACTCACACTCAAAAGTAACTTCAAGTACACTAACTGCTCAATACCGTAAGCTTGCCCTTATTTTCACTACTTAGACACTCCAAACTAGATCCTAGGATCTCTATAGGACTTTCTTGGTTGTAACGTAGGCTCAGGGTCAGGTGTGGTATATTTGGATACTTCTTAGTGACTTCCTGTCCTCCTTGACATTACACTAGGCTTTCAACCTCTTTTTGCCCTATTTTTGACATCCTACTGCGTTATCTTCTTTCCATTGATTCTCTTCAACCATGGATGTGACTTTAGACATTGTAGATCTTTTATTTTTAACTTTCATCTTTTTCTTGCGTTTTATTCTTTTCTTTAGCTTTCAACAAGTCACATCCTTTCCTCTCTCTTTTTTTTCAACATCAAACTCTTTTCATACCCATTTTTCTTTCGGTTTCCACTTTCATAGCCACCCTCAACTTATGGATTTTCCATTGGTTGAAGTGCACAATACACGATGTCGGGTCAGGGCCAAGATTGAAGCTACTTTTTACATTAGCCACCCTCAACTTAGGCTTTTTGCCTAAGTCGAGGTGCACATGTCCAAGGAGGGACCGGGGCCAACATAGTAGATTATGGGAAGGTAAGTTAGGGGTTTAAAAAGAAATGGTCTAATTTAGGATCAACACATTTGGATCAAAGGGAACATTTATTTCATTTGGTTGGATTATTTTTAGGCAATTTGTGGACTTATCAGAACAAGGGCCTATGATCACTTCCTAGACTCTAGAGTAGATTGTCTTAGCAGGACTAACCGGGCAAGTTCTAGATTGGCACAAAAACTGTTTGAACCATCCACAATTCTCACACACTCCTGTCACATAGTTTCATTATCAGATTATGAGATTACCCAATTCAAGTTTTAGCTTAAGTCATGCCATCAGTTGGTTCATTATCATGTCATACTTAGAGCCAACACATTCAACTTATCTTAGCCTATAAATTCTAGCACACGTCACAAAATTTGGACAAGTATCATTTTTTATAAGCCATCATGCTTCATTCTTTTTCATTCTTCTACACATACGATCCTAACACATGTAGGTTCAACAAAATTAAACAGTCTCTTTGGGAAAAAGACCACAGGCAAGAAAACCCCAAGAGAGGATTTACGAGTTGGGCTACTCAAACTTCACCCTATCACTCACAATCTATTTATCCCACCCCCAACAAAAAATAAATGTGATTGTCCCCAATGCATACAAAAATAGTAAAAGATAATGGATTGGGTGGGCAAACTTGTGGCGCATAGCGCCGAAGACTCATCAACAAGTGGGTGGGTCCAGTTTTCTGGAGCCCGCTGGAACAATAGTTGGGTCACCCTCAGTAGTACCCATATCATCCATCATAGCACTGTCAGTAGTACTTTTGTTCACTCTAACTGCACAATCAGTGGTACTCAGATCGTCCCTCACAACAGGGGGGACCTCTACAATTGGGGCAGAACTCGATGCCCCTGTAACACTCTCACGCACCCTCTGCTGGCGCAACTCTTCATCTAAAATTGAAGCCTTTCTAGTCTCCTTCTCCTACTTACGTTGTCTCTTTTGGGCTTTTTCCTCATCGGTGCGGCTAAAACGGTGCTTCTTACCTTTGGTACGTGTAGGCTCGAGCTCCTCCTCGACTTTCCTATTGAATAAAGCATCCAGAATTGTATCATCAGTCAATACAGTTGGTGCAGCCTGAGGAACGTCGGCCCGAAGATTGTCTAACTCAGTCCGAAAAGAGGATAGATTAGTGGTCGGGATCGGTCGCTCGAGGACTCTCTATTCAAAGACATCAAGGTGCTTATTAATGGCCTGGACCTTCCGATCCATCATGCTTTCCATCCTTCGCTCCATTCTGGCCTCGGCTATCAACTTTTGCATCCAAGGCTGGATGTGGTGCAGCAGCGTGGCCATCTGAGCCTCTAAGTTCTGTACTCTGGCCAATGAAACAACAGCAGCCCCTGACGGTGGTGTAGACTTGGATGAGCTTGGAGCCCTACTAGTGGCCTGAAGAGAGGAGGCCGGGATAGTATCAGTGTGGTCTTGTATAATGGGGTCACCTCCCTGTGCTTGCTCTACCGTGTCCGAAAGATCTGCTCCCAAGAGAGGTACCTCAACCTGGGGCTCTCTGCGAGGTGCCGCCACATTTGTCCCATCTCGAATGAGGCCTATATCCAAAGTCCCAGTAGGGTGGATCAACCTATCACAATGCCATATCGTCACTCCAGAGTCCCTGCACAAATGAAAAATCAAACATGGAAAGGGGTAAGTAGTAGAGGTCTTGAATTCTCTCTCGTGAATCTCTGCCAGCAACATGCAGGCAAAGTCAATCTGCAATCCTGCTACTAATGCTGCAACCATGACGGCTTTGTTCCATGTGAGTTGGTTGTCAGCTTTTGTAGGAGACACCCTATTTCGCACCAGCAACCAGAAGAACTTGGCCGCAAAGTTTAATGTGGCCTTTTGGATACCCAACCGTGGTGCGGTGACCCACTCCGCACACTCTCCATCTACAACAATGTGTTTAGCTAACCATAGTTTCACAGCCTTTCGCTGCTCAGCATTTCTCTAGAAAACTCCGCCCCTCACAATGTCCCATCGATAATCAAGCTATGTTGTGTTCAATGGCCAAGAGTGACCAGTTCTAGAGCCATAGAGAAATCGGCTGATGGTGGCATGTGAGATGTCCACTAGACAACCTCGAACCATAGTGGAAGTGAGAGGTTCCTGGGCTGTCGACTTGGACTTCTTGGAGATTGAACGTCGAAGAGTGGCAGCATATGAGGCGTAGAACTCCCGCACAATCTCCTCGTTGTAAGTCCCTGGGTCTCAGGCCATCCAGTCACACTTGTAAAGTTTAAAAAGCTGATGGATATCGGGGATAGTATGAAAGCTCTTCATGAGAACTCTGCGCACCTCTGTAATAAGTCGGGCCATCTTCTCTTTGTCATTTTTCATCTTGGCATCCCAATAAATTTGCCATTGGTTCTCAACGCACCATCTATTTGGCTCGCCAGCCACTGGAGTAGGGCCATCATTTTGTTGTGCTGGTACTGACTCCGAGCTAGTGGCCTCATCAGACGAGGCTGCTTGTTCATTTTCGCCGGACCCTGTGGATGATTTAGCAATGGATCCTGAAGCATAGGCAGATTCAAAGACTGAAGCATGGCTAGACTCTGAGCCCGAGGCATGGCCAGACTTAGAGCCGGACGACCCATTCTCTGAACTGGAAGCAACCCCAGTTGGTGACCCGATCAGTGTGTGCTTCTCATCAGACTTGGAGACAGTGACTACGTCAGGAATCACCTTTTAGGGGGTGACTCTCGTGACTTAGGGTGCAGTGGGAGAGGTCCTTGTGTTGGTAGCAACGTATGCCGGATCCTTCACCACATCGTCATCTTCGTCGATTAACCTGAAGCTAGGGGCAACAGATTTTGACTTGCCTTTTTTTGGATAGGTTACTAGCTTCTTGGGTTCCATAGTACCTGTGGAAGGATTATTAGTACCAAAAATAACTAAAAAACACACTCAAAATAATTTAGAGCCAAAGACGAACAACATCAAAGACCCAAAAAATTTCCAGACAGTGGCTACAATGGTCATCTACGGTGGGGACCTACGGTCCGTAAACTAATCTACGATCAGTGGAACCCTTTCGTGGATCAGAGGACCAACAATATTAGTCGCACATGGAAACCACAGATGCACAAAATAGTCCGTAGATTGATCTACGGACCGTAGTCCACCTCCGTGGTTTCACTCTTGGTGAAATTTTTAAGTGTATCCAACCACGGACCTGATCTACGGTCCGTAGATTTATCTATGGTCTGTAGACGGGGTCTCGTGGATGGGATCTATGCCAAGTTTCAGGCATGTTTAAATTGCAAGTCCGCATATTTGACCATTTTCAACAGTATCCTAGTCTAACCATGCATTTCAACATTTAATCATGCTAGTTCATAATTCTAATGATTCCAATTACTCAATTTGATAAAAAAAAATTATACAAGAGTTGGAACCCTCAGTTGAAAATTACATTTAGACTGCAATCACACACATCTTAAACAATATTCTGACACACAAGCACTATCGATCATCCCAAAGGTGTTTGCAAGTAAATTTAGAGAAAACTTACCCAAGGTCAGGACCCAACTCCCGACTTTCTATAATCAGTCTATAAACCAAAATTCAAAGTGAGGGAGAAAAGTCTATTACCTTACAAGCAACAAGGAGTGGTGTGATTATGTGATGACACTAAGGTTTTCAATACCATACTAATCGACTAGTTGCACCGAACCCGTACACCGTACCTTTGGATGAGTGGAGTTTTGGAGTAGAAAGGGAATTTAGGATTTTGGGGAAGGAAATGGGGAGATTACTTGGGGAGTGATGGAGTGATTATGGAGTGATTTAAGGGATTTGGGGAGTTTAGAAACGGTTTGGGAGTAAATGGAGGGAAGTGGGAATGAATTTGAAAGGTGGGATTTTTAAATAGGATGGTCCGGGTCGGGTCGGTCCAATCTAGGGTTAGGACCTACGAGACCTCGCTGACGGTACGTAGGTCTTTCGACGGTCCGTCAGTTGGGACCGTAGATATCCTTTACACTTAAAAACATTTGAACACTTACCTGGGATCTTCGGACACCATTCACAGTCCGTGGATGGATTGACGGACCGTGTCGTCCGTAGACCTCTGCACCAGACAATTTTTTGCAGATTTGTCATAGCGCTCCTGCACATGTAGCAACCATTAGGATATTCCTTTTTACATTTTCTGGACACTTTTTAGACACGGACCATATGCTAATTCTAGGCAGCACTAATACAAAACTAAAACACCTATCTAAATTAATACAGAGAATCAGCTAAACAAGGAAAACTACTAGATGAAAAACAAAAAGCTATCGCTGGCTAGATTGTACATCTTGGGTTGCCTCCCAAGCAGTGCTTGATTTAACATCGCGGCACGACGCAGGCCTCTTGATTACTTAGACTTCATCAAGAACATAGGCCTCAACAACCTCTTGCACATTTTCTACATTTCCCAGATAGATCTTTATCCTTTGCCCGTTTACCATGAACATTGTGCCTTCTCTGTTCTCAAATTCAACCACTCAATGCGGGAGCACTTTTGTGAGAAAAAATGGGCCGGTCCATTTGGATTTGAGTTTTCCCGGAAACAAGCGCAACCTAGAGTTGAATAGAAGCACAAGATCACCCACAACAATTCTCATTTTTCAATTCTTTGATCATGATACCTCTTCATCTTCTCTTTGTACAAGGCTGAACTTTCATAAGCTTTTAGGCGAAACTCATCAAGCATATTCAAGTCATTCATTCTTTGATTAGATGCGGCGCCCCAATCCAAATTTAGCTTCGTCATCTCCCACAAAGCCTTATGCTCTAGCTCTACCAGTAAATGACAAGACTTCCCATACACAAGTTGGTAAGGAGACATACCTATGGGAGTCTTGTATGCAGTGTGATAGGCCCATAGAGCATCATCAAGCTTTCTTGACCAATCCGTTCTGTTAGCATTCACAGTCTTTCCCAAAATCCGTTTGATCTCTCTATTGGACACTTAAACTTGCCCACTAGTCTGTGGATGGTACAGAGTGGCTACATTGTGGCGGACACCATATTTCTCAAGTAGCGCCTTGAACAACTTATTACAAAAGTGGGAACCTCCATCACTGATTATCGCCCTCGGTGTACCAAATCTGGAGAACATATTATTTTTCAAAAATGCGGTGACACTTTTACCTTCATTATTGGGGTGTGCAACTGCTTCCACCCACTTCGATACATAATCAACCGCAATAAGAATATACTTCATCCCATGTGAACTCACAAATGGACCCATAAAATCAATGCCCCACACATCAAACAACTCTATCACCAATATAGGATTCATAGAAAGCTCTTGCTTCTTTGAAATCCCTCCTTCTCTTTGGCAATGATCACAAGACTTGGCGAAATCATGAGCATCTTGGTGGATGGTAGGCCAGTAATACCCACACTTCTAAATCATATGCGCAGTCCGAATACCACTATGATACCCACCAACAGGCGATGAATGACATGCTTCAAGTACACTCAACATCTCAACCTCGGGCACATAGCGACGAATAATCCCATCAGCACAACTACGATACAAGTAAGGCTCATCCCAAAAGAATTTCTTCACATCATGCATAAAAATTTTCCTTTGGTGAAAAGTCAAATCTGGGGGAACCAAATCGCTTGCCAAATAATTAGCAAAGTCTGCGAACCAAGGAATCAGATCATGAGAAGCAGCCAATACATGTTCATCTTGAAAAGCTTCATTAATTTCAGCCCTATCATGAAGCTTTTGCATTGCCTCTTCCTCTAATCTGGACAAGTGATCGGCAACTTTATTTTTGGTCCCCTTTCTATCTTTTACCACAAAATCAAATTCTTGCAGCAACAATACCCATCTGATCAACCTCGGTTTTGCATCCTTCTTCGCCATCAAATACCTCAATGCAGAATGGTCAGTATGCTCTATGACCTTAGTACCAAGCAAGTAGGATCAAAATTTCTCGAATGCGAAAACCACCGCAAGAAGTTCTTGTTCAGTCACAGTATAATTCTTTTGGGCCATATTTAGAGCTTTGCTAGCATAATAAATAGGATGAAGAATTTTCTCTCTCCTCTGTCCTAATACTACACCAAGCGCTACGCCACTAGCATCGCACATTACCTCAAATGGTTGTTCCCAATCCGGTGAAATAATGATAGGTGCAATAACCAACTTCTCCTTCAACTCTCCGAATGCTCGAAGACAAGCATCATCAAAATCAAACTTATACTCCTTTTCGAGAAGTTTGCACAATAGATGTGCTATTTTAGAGAAGTCCTTGATGAACCGCCTATAGAAACCTGCATGCCCAAGAAAACTTCTAACACCTTTTTACAGAGATAGGTGGTGGAAGCTTTTCTATTACTTCTACTTTTTCTCTATCAACCTCAATGCCCTTCTCAGAAATCCGATGACCCAGAACTATTCCTTCTTTTACCATAAAGTGGCACTTCTCCCAATTTAGCACCAGATTGCAGTCTTCACACCTTTTAAGTACCTCAGCCAAATGATCCAGACATCGATCAAATGAGTCACCTACCACAGAGAAATCATCCATGAATACTTCAATAGTGTCCTCCACCATATTAGAAAATATCGACATCATACAGCACTAGAAGGTCGCTGGAGCATTGCACAACCAAAATGGCATCCGTTTGAAAGCAAAAGTCCCATAAGGGCAAGTGAAAGTGGCCTTCTCTTGGTCTTCAGGAGATATAGAAATTTGATTGTAGCCCGAATACCCATCAAGAAAACAATACCATCCCTTTCCTACAATTCTATCCAATATCTGGTCCATGAATGGCATAGGAAAGTGGTCCTTCTCTGTCCACTCATTCATCCTCCGGTAATCTATGCAGACTCTCCATCTGGTCACGGGCCGCATTGAAACAAGCTCATTTCTCTCATTTGAACCACAGTAATACCACCCTTCTTAGGCACACAATGCATATGACACACCCAACTGCTATCTTCAATGGGATAAATAACTTCGGCATCCAACCACTTGATGACCTCCTTTTTAACTACCTCTTGCATAGGTGGATTTAACCTTCTCTAGTGCTCAAAACTGGGCTTGTAATCTGGCATGAGTTGGTTTTGTGAGAACAAATACCGAGAGGAATCCTAATAATATCCTCAATAGTCCACCCAATAGCTTGCTTGAACCTCTTTAACACAGTCACCAAGCACTCTACTTGTCACCCATTTAAATCTGCTGCAATGATGACCGGCAAAGTATTATCTCTACCCAAGAATACATACCTCATATGCGGTGGTAGAGCCTTAAGCTCCAATTTCGGTGCCTCCACAATAAATGGTCTCGCGGGTGGGGACTCACAATTCTTAATGTCTAACTCACGCTTCTTTGGTTTTGGCCGATATTCGCACCTATCGAGTGCAGCTACCAACTCATCATATTCTTCAATACCATCACTATCGAAATTCAACATAAATGTTGCTAGTGCCTCGACACCTAGTTGCTCTTCAATTTGCACTTCTGGTCCACTCTCAACTCGGTAAGTTATAGTAGATACCATTTGGAGCTCACCACTCTGCTTCATGGACCTACAAATATTGAAAGTTGTTTCTTCATTGTTCAGTCTGAACTTCATCTGCCCCTTCTCCATATCAACCAACACACTCCCTGTGGCAGGGAATGGTCTCCCAAGGATGATGGGAACCTCAAAATCAACCTCACAGTCAAGAATCACAAAATCCGCCGAAAAGATGAACGACTCCACTTTCACTAGCACATCATGGAGTACACCAATGGGCCTTTTCACGATTCGATCGGCCATAAGTAACCGCATCATAGTAGGATTTGGATCCCCTAGACCCAACTTCTTACAAATAGACAATGGCATGAGGTTGATTCTAGCACCAAGATCACACAATGCCTTAGCAAAGTGTAACAACCCTATAGTACATTGTATCGTGAAAGCACCAGGATCTTCCTTCTTTTGCACAAGAGACCTTGTAGCAATAGCGCTATAATGTTGCAATCTATTATCATCTTCAAAACTCACAGACCTTTTCTTTGTCACCATATCTTTCATAAACTTCGCATACACAGGAATTTGCTCCAAGGCTTCTATCAATGGAGCATTGATGGAAAGCTGCTTCAACATAGTAATAAACCTGCGATATTTACCATCTCCAGTCTTCTTCACTAACCTCTGTGGAAAAGGTGATGGGGGTCTAGGTATGGCGACCACTTTTTGAGATATCTCTATTTCTATCTTTGTCACATTCTCAAACTCTTCTCTAACCTCTACCACATCATCTTTTTTTATAATCTCAACATCCACCACATACGGCATAGGTGGATCAATGATTTGCTTACCCCCTCGAGTAGTAACTGCCATACAATGACCATCATTCTTTAGATTCTGGATGGTGTTGCTAGGAAGAGTGACAGGTTGACATGGGTTCATTATAGTAGACAACTGAGTCATCTGCTGCTCTAGATGCTTTATTGACACAGGATGGGAATCAACCTTTTGACCAATACCAGACAAGTCGTTTCTCATCTCCTTCACATTCTCATAAGTTGCATCAAACCTTCTCATCATATTTTGCATCATATTTTCAATACGCGCCATATTACTTCCATATTCCCTAGTACCAGATTCTCGATTTTGAGGGGAAACATAAGGCCCAACCTGGTCGTTTATGTTGCCATAGTTATTTCGGTTGTAGTTGTTGTCACGATTGAAGTTCCCATCACGGACACATTGACCCTCTCGGTTGTAATTGCCATAGTTCCGACCTTGGTTTTCTTGACCTTGGCACCAATTTTCTGTGTTGGATCCTTGGGCGTTTTGTCGGAAACCCCCCGTCTGATCATTCACCGCATATGTATCCTCTTCATAGTAACACTCTTCAACTGGTGGTGGAGTTCTAGTCAAGTAGTTCACAACATTTACTATTTTCACACCTCTGCTCATATGCTTCAATACCAACCCCAACTCGGTCCTCATCTGAGTCATCTCCTTACGAATCTCATCTGTCGATTGGTTGTTTGTAGCATGAACGGCAAATGTGGTTCTTCGAGTATCCGACCTCCTAGTGCTCCATGTTTTATTGTTGCGAGAGATCTTCTCTAGTTTTTCTGCAATCTGTGTGTATGTGTACTCACCATATGAACCTCCAGCATTAGTATCAAGCACTGCTTTATTGTTGTCATCCTGACCTCGATAGAAATATTCCTTCAGTGACTCATCATCAATACGGTGATTCGGAACACCTCTTATGAACCCAGTGAACCTGTCCCAAGAGCTACTCACAGACTCTCCAGGTAATGCCAAAAAATTGTTGACCTTATTATTGTGATTGAACTTCTTGGACACTAGCTAATATCTTACTAAGAACACATCCCTCAGTTGGTCCCATGTATAGATTGAGTTATAAGGAAGCTCAGTGAACCATACAGCAGCATCGCCTGTCAGTGATAAAGGGAACACTCGCAATCCGATGACATCCATATCCAAGTCTGGTCGACCTACACAACTCTTCCAAACCACCCTAAGCTTGGCTATGTTAGCATGTGGGTCCTCCGATGGTAATCCCGAGAACAAACCCCTCGCTGTAAGCATCTGCATCAAGCTACTGGTCACTACAAATGTGTGCCCCAGAGGTAAAGGGGGTAAGACAAGAGGTCCATCACAGTCAGCAATATTGACGTTTCATCTATAGTTGTCATGCAGTCGTGAGCCTGGTGGACGCTGCACCATCAATGCATCTCCCAATTGATTTTCAGCTGGAACTTAATTGTCCCCACCAACTACCCTCGGAGGTTGCAACTCAACTTCATCACCTAAATTGCCTCCGATAGGATTAACTTGAACTCCTTGATTGTTCATTCTTTGCAAAGTTCGGTTCAATTCTCGATCGTAAGGAGTAAGTGGTTCACCTTGGCTCCGTGTACTTGGTATACACTAGAGTGAGAACCTGAGAGAAGCAAAACCAAAAAGAAAAAGTAAAATTAGGAAATATTTTACTAAAGTTCAATAATGTAGTTAAAATAAATCTAAAAGCCAAATTTCCCCTACAGCGGCGCCAAAATTTGATACGCTCAAAATACACCTCTTTTTAGAAGCATAAGCGATCGTTATCAAGTAAAGAACCCAACTTGTAGGTTAGGGTCGATCCCACGAGGAAAATGGTTTAGACTTAACTTTAACCGACAATTATATTCGTTTAGTCAAATTACTTCGAGAAACAAGTAATTAAAGGGGGGGCGGGATTTGTGAAACAAATTGTAACAATTCAGTAAGTAATCAGTAAACAAAAGTCAATTTTGGTTGTTATCAAGTTGAGAGAATTAACTAGGGTATATGTGTTCCCCACAAGCTCATAATGCAGTAATCCTAGTAATAACAATCCTTTCCTAGTGTACAACATGCAAAGTAATATGTTAGGTATCTCTAAATCCTTGGTCCGGCATCTAGAGAATTTCACCCCGCACCTTGGTCCGGCTACATGTATATAATTTACTAACCCTTACCTTTACCTCATATTAGACATCACATCGATGCTTGGCTTAGTTATTACTTCTCACCAATCGACACTAGACTATTAGATAGTATCTAACTAAATCTCTGTTGATAATTCTTTTCTCGTTGATTACCTCCTTGGTTCGGCAAGTAGCAACAAGGCGAGTTCTAGCATTTGCGACCGCTAAAAAGACTTCTAACCGAAAGAATTATCAATGCATGCAAAACACTATTCAAGAGTTGCTTATTTACTATTCATACTTATTTAATCACTCATGGTCCCCGCAACCCTAGTTGTGGAGTTTAGTTACCCATAATCATATGAACACAATTCATTGTTTTAGATGAAAGAATTATGAACTTACGTAATTTAGAATAATAAATTTGGAATTTCAACTTGAATTTCAAAACCAAAATCTTCAAAACCAACTTAGGAAATCAATAATTGCTAAATTTGCAAGTTAATCTCCCAAACCAAAAACTAAAATAAAAATAATAAAGTCTAACCCCCAAAAATGAGGTTTACATCCCCTTTTTATAGAAAACAAGTCCCAAATTAAAAGGGAAACAAAATAAGGAAAGTTTATTCAGGCACGCGTCTTCATTCCACGAGACTGACTCACGAACCGTCAATGTATCTACGGTCCGTGAGTCCCTTCCATTAGCCAGGACTTAGAATATATTTCTACTTCCAAAAATTAGTTTCTCTGACGCAAACGATGAGACAACAGTACGGACCATAGATCGACCTACGGTCCGTCAATCCCTCTCCGTAGCTCCACACTTAGAATCTTCAAAAATTAGGTACTGGAACCCTCGCAGTATCATTCTACGGATCAATAGTACGGTCCGTAGATCAATATACAGACCGTCAATGGCCACCGTGGCTCCACACTTGGTCAGATTTCCCTGATTTGTCTTGCCTACTGATCTACAGTCACCATCTATGTAGCGTCAATGGACCTACGGTCCGTAGATCACCTCCGTCGATGCCCTTTTCCGCATTTCTTTCAGATGTCTCTGTACTTCCCTCGCCTAAAACATGATAAAAACACATAAAACCAATACAAACAGGCGCTAGACACACACAACTCTTAAGTGAAATGTATTAAAAATACTGTAAACTCATGGTATATCAGTAAGTCCCTTACAGGCAGATTCTATTGCATTGACCATGTTTTCATTTACAGTCAGCTTTCAGTCTCAGCATGTTATAAACTTGTTCATTGCATTTAGTTATTTCATAATCGGTTTTCTTAGTATAGTTTCAGGCTTATCTCATATCATTGATCAGTTATATGCTTTGTTAAGTTATGTATGTTGTTCAGCTTTACTCTATCCTGCATGCTCAGTACCTTTCAAGTACTGACACATACTCTGTGCTACATCATCTCATGATGTAGGTTCAGGTTCTCAGCTTCCAGATCAAGCATAGATCAATTCCTGATCTTCAGCTCAGCAGTATCGATGGTGAGTCCTCATTCTCCGAGGATGACAGAAATTTTTTGTTTGCATTTATTCTTAGTTTCAGTTTAGTTAGATTTAGTTGGGGCATGTCCCAGCACTTCTAGTTAGTTAGAGGCTATTTTCAGACATAGTTAGTTCCAACTAAGCACTTGAGTTTGACCTTTTAGTTGTTTTTAAAATCTCAGTTTTTATATATTGAGATAGTTATGGGTATTCCCCATCATTTCATTTTAGTTTATCTTATGATTTAGCCTACGCACAGTGTTCTCTTACTTCAGTTTATTTAGTATGCTTATGATATGCCAGCAGGGTTAGCTTGGGGTCACTCGTGATCCTAGTTCCCATGTTCGGGTCCTAGGGGTTGCTCCGGGGTGTGACAAGTTCTGTGACTTTTGGCGATTGAGGTTACCATCACTGAATCGGTCGACGATCTGCCGACTGCCCATTTCTATGGCCAAGTTAGTTCTTAACTAGGGTTGGCAAGCTGGAACTTTAGGCGAGCTAAAGATCCACTCAATGGTTCGCCGAGTGGTTTTGGCGATCAGCAGGATCACTTTTCTCCACTTCTTCAACTTCTTTGCTCTTTTTTGTTCGGTAGTGTCCTTCCCTTGCTCTTTTGCCTTAAATGCTTCAAATCAAAACTAACATCAATTTAGAGCATAAATTAGGCATTTGAGAACAATAAAACTATCAAAACAAAGCCCTAAATGAGTCGAAATCTCCGACTCATCAACACCCCCAACTAAAACTTGTGCTTGTCCTCAAGTCAAAAACCTAAGATCCATCATTTCAATAGGATGTCTACAAATAGTGTTTCTTAAAACTCAAAACGAATGCACACAATAGGTTCAAACTACATATAGAATGATCAATTGTGTACTCAAAGATTCAAATTGTGACTAACCAGTATCAATGTCACGAACCGAGCCTACACCCCAGATGTGACACGACGTACATGACTCCGAAGAGCCTCATACGAGCCTCATAGCATTCATAACATAAGAGAATAGGAAAAATAGTGTGGAATTTAAAACATTTCTTTTCAATCGAAGTCATTTTCATAAAGCAAGCAGAAGTATTTCTATACTTTGTCTCAAACCATCTACAACACTTTGAATAAAACTTTGGGACATGGCCCATAAAAAATCTCTAAACATAAAATAAAACATAAAGAGAAATAGTGGGTTCGTCCTCGAAACTATGAAGACTCACCAAATCTTCATCTCCTTGCTCCTTAGAAACCCATCTTCCAAGAATAGAAAATCAAGTCTCCAAACCCTAAACTTTTGTAAAAATGTAGAAAATATGGGTTAGCACACAAAATGTACTAAGTATGATAGCCATGCAAAAACCATGCTTAAAAAGGACATTTTGCTTTAAAATCATGCTATATGCCAATTTGAGAAAACTTCATGAACTTTAGTATAAGAGGCATAAGATACAAACATAATCAACATACAAGTCATTTTATCACAATTAAGTCTTCACCATAAGTAACCCTACGTTATACATGTGCAATGTATGAATAGTGTCCCATAACACCATCCATACCAAGTACAACTTTGAGGCCACCATAGATGAACTTACCATTCTTCATACTCATCTTAAGACAATACTCATGCATAAGGAACATAACATTTCATAAGTCATGGCAAGGGAAGTAACGCATAATACAATCAAAGTAAGCATGCATCATTTCATTAAGCATTTAAGTCAGCATTCTTCACAAGCTTCCTTTTGAGCACATTCATTCATTAGACATTAAGACATTGGAGAATCACACCATAGACTTCTCAAAGCCTACTAGTGCAATGCATGGATCGCATCACATACTACCACCCACACTTCATAGAACTTCTCAAGAAACCATAGCACATATATCACACGATGGGAATAAGCATTAACTGACAAAGACCATGTGAGCTTAACAGGGAATCTGATGTCATAACCCCACACCGTAAAGAGGTGGTCTACTTGCCTAAGGTAGGACCGGTAACATTTTAGCTTAGGTGGATCCACTAGCTAATAACATATGCGGGCAAGTAGTTATGGGATATGAAAGATGTTCATTGAAACCCAGCGTAACGTAGGGAGAGATTCCATCTTACCATAGCCACTCGGTACTTAGCCTTCATTCCCATAGAGTAGTTCATACACTTTAACATTATTGTACTTGAGAGGGCCACCAACATAGATCTACCGACGCAAAGTACATTACACATGAAAGGGCCACCACCATTAGGTCCACCGATTCAAGGTACATTATAAGGATAGCTCATTGAATCCTCAAGAAAGGGAAACCACCATTAGGTCTACTGATTCAAGGTTCATCATTTCGCACATGAAAGGGCAACCAACATTAGGTCTACCGATTCAAGGTTTATCATCACATTAGTTTCTAGACTCATCATGAAGGGCTACCACCATTACATCTACCGGTTAAATACATAGCCTAGAATATCTCATCATTCATATATGAAAGAGCTACCAACTTTAGATCTACCGATTCAAGGCAAAGCCTTAAAATATATACTTCAGTAGATATTTATGAAAGGCCTACCAACTTTAGGTGTACTGATTCATGTTCATTTAGTCAAGATAAATTCATTATACAAGAATAGGATGCCTAAGCCTACCAATTCAAGATACATCAATAAACATTACTTTCATTTACACAAGAAGAGGATGACTAAGCCTACCAATTTAAGAAGTACATCACATTATAGAAACCCTTCATATTCTATCATCATCATTCATAAGTGTTAATTTAGAATAATCTTTCAATACTTACACAATTGCATTCTAAACATGATCATAATACTTTCATTGAGATCACACACATATACTTCACATCATGATCATACATATATCCTTCATACTTTGCCCTTCAAGGCTATAAATCAATCTAAACCCAAACATCTAGAATACTACATTAGATAAGGGAAATATCATGATTCAATAACTAATTTAATATAGACATAAACAATTCAACATGATCCCATAATCAATCAACCCAAATCACAAACTTTCAATTTAGTATTTTGGGGAAAACATGGGTTCATACGAGAAATTCATCATAATTCACCAATTCATTCATTATTCATCACATATAAACCTTTCAAAATGTTTTGGAATTAAACCATGCTTAGATTGAAACCCTAGCTTTTTGGGGGATTTTTGAAAACATGAAATCATCTTTTGAGGGGGCTCCTTGGGTGGAAACTAACCAAGGATGAAAACTACCATACCTCACTTGAAGGAACTCCAAAAAATTGAGTGAGAAAGATGAAATCTTGAGCTTCAAACCTTGACTCCTTCATCTCCAATGGTGGTTTCTAGAGAGAGAATATTTGGAGAGGAGGGTAGTTTCTATTTTGTGTTTTGAGAATAATGAATTGAAAAAGGGTTTTTAATACTTTATAAAGCCTAAACTAACTCTAAATAGTCAATATAAACCATCCCCTAACTTAACTAACCATAAAAGGAATTTACCACATTGCCCTTACCTTGGCCGAGCTTGGACAAAATTGCGGTGGTGACTCACGAAACCCCACCAAAGGACCGTGGGTGGGTCCATGAGCCGTGTTGGCTATCCATGGTTGGTGACTGGAACTCCTCACCAACAGCTTTGACCTACGCCCAATCCTTATAGGGTGTGGATGGACCTACAGGGCATAGGTCCTTCAACTTTTGACAACTTTTAGTTTTTGGGCAGCTATAGGGATTAGACTTTAGGGTCCTCCTCAAGGACCCTTGGTTGGTCCTTGGGGGGTCGTACCTTGACGTTTAACCCCTAAACCCCTCAAACTAAGCTTGGGAACTCATAATACCACTTCAAACCTCATATCAAACTCAAGCACACACTCGTTAGGCTTTAGTTTCACTTACGAGTTTTCCTGCTTGTTACATTATCTCCCCCTTAGGAACATTCATCCTCGAATGACACGTTAGGGAAATAAAGACTCAAGACTATCTCCCCATCATGCATGAAACATCATAATTAATGCACAAAACTAGGAGAAAACATCAACTCCATCTCAAACATACTCCCTGCAACACAAGAAAGTAGAAACTACATCTACAACCTCATTATGCATGAAAACTTCAACATTTCTCATTTCATTGGAGGAATTACCTTTTCTAAGTCAAATCATGCTCATCATAACATCATTAAGCACACTATGCAATTAATCTCAAAAGCATATTTAGGCATGTTCAACAATTCACCTCATGAAGCATATAGGTAACTCATACTAAATGCACATCAACATGACGAACATAACTCACAAACTCATTTTCTCATTTAAACATATATTCATCAAGAACATGCATAACATAAGGAGACCATGGAAACACATAATCACACATGAATCCAAAACATGAAACAAGCTACAAGGAACTCTTTTTCTCAAGCTTGAATAGGAATAAAAAGAAAGAGATAAGGATATTGGAACGCTCAACAACCTTACTTTCTAACCATACCATCTCCCCCTTGGGAGTAAACCCATACTAAGGCTAACATTAAATAGCATAGGGACCTTACTACAACATTCACAACCATAAGGAACTATCAACATATTGGTGCCTCCATCCAGAAGAACTCCTTTGTCCACTCTAGTAACATCCTTTACTAAAACCCTTACTAGGACACCACTCTTTAATATTTTTCATGGATGAAAATTTTGTACCCTTTTATTTCTTATCTAAGAGCCCAATTGGTACTTCTAAACTAGAAAGGTACTCATTAAGCAACTCTTGCTCACAAACAACCTTACCAACACCACTAAAGATCTTATATGAGTCTACCAAACCGGGTCTAAATTTGTCAAACTCACTACACCTCTTAAGGTGAGAATTTCAAGAAAACCTAACTCATGAACATCAAGGATACTCAATGACCTTGCTATCTAAGCACATTATCTCCCCCTTGGGAGCAATCCTATACAAACTCTTTTAAGCATCATATCTTTCAATTCTATTGTCGGAGCAAATCATCACTAAATCTTCACACTCATCCCACAAGATGATGATAAACCAAGGTGAATTACACTTTTACCCCTCTTAGAGGAGTCTACTCATTTCACACATCTAGGTATTTCCAAAACACCTTATTCACCCAACTTTTTCAACATACCTCAAAGCTCATCATGACTAAGTCGGGGTCTACCATCAACTAAACACAACCATAAAGCAACCCATTCATACTAAACATAACATCGTAATCTATCATCTCAAATCTATCAAGTCACATAGCCATAATTGGCATCATTACTAACCTTTTCTCTCTCGATCCTTGTAGCATGAGCCCTTCAAGTGGTCAAATCCTAAGGACCATCAGATAAGGAATAACAGAGAGAGACCTTATAAAGTTAAACTCTATGGCACAACTTGAAGAATGAAGAACTGAGATTTTCCTAACACCCAATAGCCTCCTATTCATAAATGTGGCGCGCTTCACACTATGAACAAGACTCTACTAGATGTGGTTTGAGACATACTAAAACCATCCCAAAATTTTGTGCTCTGATACCATGTTTATCATGACCCGAGCCTACACCCCCGATGTGAAACGGCGTACAACATACTGAAGAGCCTCATACATACATCATAGCATTCATAACATAAGAGCATAGGAAATATATTGCGGAATTTAAAACTTTTCTTTACAATCTAAGTCATTTTCATAAGCGGAAGTGTTTCTATACTTTGTCTCAAACCATAGACAACACTTTGAATAAAACTTTGGGACATATCCCATACAAAAGCTTTATACATAAAATAAAAGACATAAAGGGAAATAGTGGGTTCGTCCGCAAAAATATGAGGACTCACCAAATCTTCATCTCCTTGCTCCTTAAAAACCTATCTTCCAAGAATAGAACACCAAGTCTACAAACCCTACACTTTTGTAAAAATGTAGAAAATATGGGTTAGCACACAAAAATGTACTAAGTGTGATAGCCATGGAAAAATTATGCTTAAGAAGGACAGTTTGCTTAAAAATCATGTTATATGCCAATTTGAGAAAACTTCATGAACTTTAGTAGAAGAGGCATAAGATACAAACATAATCAACATATAAGTCATTTCATCACAATTAAGTCTTCACCTTTAGTAACCCTAAGTTATACCTGTGCAATGTATGGATAGCATCCCATACCACCATCCATACGAAGTACCACTTTGAGGCCACCATATATGAACTTACCATTCTTCATACTCATCTTAAAACAATACTCATGCATAAGGAACATAAACATTTCATAAGTCATGGCAAGTAAAGTAACTCATAATACAATCCAAGTAAGCATTCATCATTACATTAAGCATTTAAGTCACCAGTCTTCATAAGCTTCCTTTTGAGCACATTCATTCATTAGACATTAAGAAATTGGAGAATCACACCATAGCCCTGTCAAAGCCTACTCGTGCAGTGCATGGATGGCATCCCATACCACCACCCACACTTCATAGAACTTCTCCAACAACCATAGCACGTATCTCACATGCGGGAATAAGCATTAACAGACATAGACCATGTGAGCTTAACATGGAATCCGGTGTCATAACCCCACACCATAAATAGGTGGTCTACTTGCCTAAGGTAGGATGGATATCATTTTAGCTTAGGTGGATCCACTAGCTAATAACCTATGTGAGCACATAGTTATGGGATAAGAAAGATGTTCATTGAAACCTGGCCTAACATAGGGAAAGCTTCCATCTTACCATATCCACACAGTACTTTGCCTCCATTCCCATAGAGTAGTTCATTCACATTAACATTATTGTACTTGAGAGGGCCACCAACATTATGTCTACCGACCCAAAGTACATTACACATGAAAGGGACACCACCATTACGTCTACCGATTCAAGGTACATTATGAGGATAGCTCATTGAATCCTCAAAAAAGGGCAGCCACCATTAGCTCTACTGATTCAACGTTTATCATTCCACACATGAAAGGGCTACCAACACTAGGTCTATCGATTCAAGGTTTATCATCACATTAGTTTCTAGACTCATCATGAAGGGCCACCACTATTAGGTCTACCAGTTCAAGACATAGCTTAGAATACTTCATCATTCATTTATGAAAGGGCTACCAACATTAGGTCTACCGATTCAAGGCAAAGCCTTACAATACTTCATTAGACATTTATGAAAGGGCTACCAACATTAGGTCTACCAATTCATGTTCATTTAGTCAAGATACATTCATTTATAAAAGAAGAGGATGCCTAAGCCTATTAATTTAAGATATATCAATCAACCTTACTTTAATTTACACAAGAAGAGGATGCCTAAGCCTACCAATTCAAGATGTACATCACATTATAGAAACCCTTCACATTCCATCATCATCATTCATAAGTGTTAATTGAGAATAAGCTTTCAATACTAACACAATTGCATTCTAAACATGATCATAATATGCATTCTAAACATGATCATAATACTTTCATTGAGATCACGCACATATACTTCACATCATGATCATACATATATCCTTCATACTTTTCCCTTCAAGGCTATAAATCAATCTAAACCCAAACATCTAGAATACTACATTAGATAAGGTAAATATCATGATTCAATAACTAATTTAATATAGACATAAACAATTCAAAATGATCCCATAATCAATCAACCCAAATCACAAACTTCCAATTTAGTATTTTGGGGAAAACATGGGTTCATACGAGAAATTCATCATAATTCACCAATTCATTCATTATTCATCACATATAAACCTTTCAAAATGTTTTGGAATTAAACCATGCTTAGATTGAAACCCTAGCTTTTTGGGGGATTTTTGAAAACATGAAATCATCTTTTGAGGGGGCTCCTTGGGTGGAAACTAACCAAGGATGAAAACTACCATACCTCACTTGAAGGAACTCCAAAAAATTGAGTGAGAAAGATGAAATCTTGAGCTTCAAACCTTGACTCCTTCATCTCCAATGGTGGTTTCTAGAGAGAGAATATTTGGAGAGGAGGGTAGTTTCTATTTTGTGTTTTGAGAATAATGAATTGAAAAAGGGTCTTTAATACTTTAAAAAGCCTTAACTAACTCTAAATAATCAATATAAACCGTCCCCTAACTTAAATAACCTTAAAAGGAATTTACTACATTGCCCTTAC
>JAJOOS010007156.1:0-20181 GCA_029582725.1 Solanum chiquidenum
CTGCTCGACCGAAATCAATTAGGCTTCCGTTACGGAAGCTTTTCATGGAAGAAGAGCGAGAAGCTAACTTCTCGTGCTCATCATCGGAAGCCGATGATCTGGAAGGGATTCCTGAGGGAACGTACTGCACGTGGAGGCCTAAACCGGAGGAAAAATCTGCCGGAAGTTGTAAGAAGAGCAGCTCTACAGGCTCCTCAAAACGGTGGAAGTTTCGTGACCTCCTCTACCGGAGCAATAGCGACGGTAAGGACACTTTCGTCTTTTTGACTCCTTCGTTCAGAAAGAAGGAAAACAAAGCAGAGAAGACGACGATTGATAATGCACCAAAGGTTACCGCAAAATCAAAGGGAATTCCGGTGGCTGATAGTTACCCGGCGATGCATTACGTGAAGAACGGAGGCGGCGAGAAAAGGAAAACCTACTTACCGTACAGGCAAGATCTAGTCGGGTTTTTTGCTAATATGAACGGGACGAGTCGGAATGTAATGCCATTGTAATGTGAATACGTGATTAATTAATTAAGCTCCTTATTAATTATGATTACGTAGTTGATTTGCTGGTTTTGGAGTGATCATGTTAGGATTTAGATTGATTAAATTAGAGAGTAAATGATGATTAGATCATGAATCGATTGTCTGTAAATATCTGGATAAGTTTTGTCCTTATCCCAGTTGATGAATTATGAATGAAATTTTCGTACTAGTATAAATTATTTCTTTAATTCCATTTAATAATAATCTTGAAACTTATTTAAATCTATCTATCTGTATTTACTATTTTGCTTCTTTTTTTCCCAAACCCCTCGCACGAGCTCACATCTTTGCTCTCGACTCGAACTTATAGCCTTAAGGTTAGAAGTGAAGGATGTTTATCATCCGAGCAACTCCCTCTTGTCAGAGGTTGAAAGTGAAGGATGTTTATCATCCGAGCAACTCCCTCTTGTCAAAGGTTGAAAGTGAAGGATGTTTATCATTCGAGCAACTCCCTCTTGATTGCTTGCTTTCTTCTCAGGAAAGAATTTAGAAAAAATTAATGTAGTTTCTCGAAGGGATTGAATTGTCTAACTTTCAGATAGTACCCTCATTGCCAAGCAAAACATAAATTAATAATCTGTGTAGGGCACAATTCATGATCGTGAGAGCAAGAAAGGGAAAAAAAAAAGAAGGGTGCTACTAGACGTAATATTTAGGGAAAATGGTTTGAAATATATTCGAATTTTGATCGAAATTGTTGTAACAATTCCAAATTTTAGAATCTTTCCCAAAGTTTTGGATTATTATAGCAATTTCGACGGATCTATTTAAGACTCTTTTTCCCTAATATTTATGCAAGTTGTTGTGGACCTTATAATAATGGCATATATGGAGGTTACACATTTTATGTGGTGATCAATTGTGTTTAAATAACTCTACCACGTGAAAAAGACTTCCATCCAATCTTATATATCTATATATCAAACGTTCAACTCTAACCTCTAACGTAAAAATTGAATTCAAAATTCAGTTATCTCTATTCTAAAATGCAGAATTCATAAAGATCAATTTCTAAATTCGTATTAGTTAAAGTTGTATGCTTATACATACACACATGAAGTCTTAGATTCAATCATGAGTTTGAGAGTAGGCAAAATTGTCTATTCGAATTAGGTATAAATCTATGTATATAACAGGTGTATCTGTCCGGACCTTACGACATATAATCAGGGGCGAATTTATGTACTAATTTTGGGTCACCCGAACCCGTGGTCATCCGACTAAACTCGATATATTACTTCTATAATTGTTAAAGAATATATTAAATTAAAACTTGTTGAACCCGTTCTCAAAATGACTGGATGGTTCACTGGTATCACTGCAAGATTTCAACTCACAGGTCGCAGGTTCGATCCCAGGCAGCCCCAATTTGCTTCAATTTATTTTTATTAACTAAAAACACATTTTTCATTAAAAAAAAAGAAGATAAATTCTGAAAGTTTAAAAGTCAAAGACTTCAAAAGTTTCCTTCCACACTTTTCAAGTTCCAACAAAAATTTTCTTCTCTCTTCAAATTTATTTTCTATTTTCCACACAAAGAAGAAGCTTCAAGTCTCCAACTTCAAGTCAAGAATTTAGAGAAATCATCATTGTCAAAGTTTAAGGTAATTTTAGTTTATGATTTCTCTTTTTAATAAACAAACTAACAAGATAAATATATGTATATATCACTTTAATTCTAGGGTTTTCATATAAAAAAATCTTGTCATTACTTATAAATTGTAATAGCATTGGTGAAGAATTTTTGAATGGATGTTTAGTTTGTAAGATAGAGCGGAAGATATTTGAAAATGTAAGTAATGATGCTATTATAGATCGTTTTCAAAATATGAAGTCTCGTCGAGTACAATTGTAAACTGATGATATTTTTTGTGGTAATGTAATTTTTATGTATTGCTCGCTTAGTTATTGTTATTATAAATTTTTTGATCTTATTTTTAAAGCAATAGTGCACCCGTTTTCTTAAAATCCTGGATTCGCCTCTGCATATAACCGTTCATGTGAACGTATCCCAAGCTGATGTACTTAGCTTACCGTTTTCCCTTCCACAATCTATGGAGCTTGCATATAAAAATCCATTAATTAAATTTGATATACGGTAAATAACAGTTCAGTACTCTTTTCGTCTCATATTAGTTATTTACCTTAATAAAAATAGTTCTCTCGATTTACAAAATACTAGAATTGATATAGGCATTTTATCAAACTATCCCCTATTAAATGATGTCTTGAAAAATGATTTGAAAAATAAGTATTTAATGTTGAGGCTACATGGAAAAACAATATTGTGTTTTCTTGATATATCAAAAGTGACAAGTAAAAGTGATCGTGCTCCCTTCGTCCAACAATAGTTGTCCACTATATTATTTTGGGATATCCAACCATACTTAGGAGTAATAATTAACTAATCAATGTGAACAACCAAAAGAATGTCATTGATGACTGCAGATTAGAATGTCGGGAGGCTTATGTTAATTACTGTGATTTGTACATTAATGATACTAATATTTGGTCATCAACTACCCAATCAATGTAAGATTTCTTGCAAGCAAGGTAAAGCTTTTCTTAATTAATGAATTTTTATTAATTTTAAGGAATATCAAAAGTTCACTTTCTTTCTTTCTAGAAGTGAAAAAGTCAATCGGGATATTACGAGGAAGTTAATCTCAATTAAATTACTATTTTTAATATATAGTATTCCCTCCGTCTCATATTAGTTGATCACTTTTCTTTTTCCACACATATTAAGTAATCATAAACAAGGCCACTTTGCACATTTTCCAAAATATACTTAATGGAAGCTTTTGCAGTGAAGCTAATTATGGACGTTGAATGAACGGACTACCAAAAAAAAAGGAAAATAATGGTTTCCTTTTTTCTGAATAAAACAAAGAATTTTGGTGAAGGAATAAAACAGAAATAAACAAAAGGGAAAGGATGATTTCTGAATAAAGACCCAAATAATTGTGTTTCTAGAGAAACAAATTAAGCAAGCTCTTTGATTTCTATTTTCTAATAAAAGCACAAAAAGAAAAAAACAAAGAGAAATGAATAATTATAAGGTCCCGTTTGGTATGATTTGAAATCATATTGATGTCAAGTTAAATTCTGTTTGAATATGTAATTTAGAATTTTGAACTTATATTTTTTTTCAATAAACATGAAAACCTCATATAATTGTGTGAAAATTATTTTTTTTAAAAAATCAAAATATTATACTATCTTTTCAAATGAGTAAATCATAATTCATAAATAAAATATTAAAATACTATGATGCGCCACATTAATACATTACATATATCCATGTTTCTTTTATAACTAAATATTTGCGATTTCATGTTATTACGTGATTTCAAACATACATAATTTACAAAAAATCACTAATTCAAAAAATCAATAATAGTAATCTATTTATTCTTTAATATAATTTTTCCACAAGTACGAACTATCTATTAATATTGAATATAATTTTTTAAAATTAAAATATAAATTTATGAGTCGAGTTTTACATTTAAAAATAAATAAAATCACAATTTTGCAATTGAAATTCTACTTTCTTAAATAATTTCAAATTTTAAAAAAAAATCAAACAAAGAATAAAATATAAATTCTAAATAATCAGACTTCGATACAAATATGATTTTTTATTTGGTTGAAAAAGGAAAAAAAGGAGTTCCCAATCTTTTCTTAGAGATTATTATTGTCTGGGTGGATCCGACTTTGTCAGGTGCTAAAGGTTTGGCATCACTGTTATCATATGACCCACAAATCACTATTCATACACTACTTTTTTCTGGTCCTCACCACAGACTTGAGTCTTTGGGGACAACTTAAAAGTAAATGTTATATTAATAAAAATTAATAAATATATATCATTTTATTTGATAAATATTTTTTATAAATTAAACTTATTAAGAAGATAGAATATAAAAGTATAATTTTATAAATTATTAATTTTTATCTTAAGTTTTTTATATGATAATTTTTTTTAATTATTAAATGACATTTATTTTAATACGAATTACGTAATGATTAAAGCTAATAATCAGAAGCTACAACAACCAATAAACCTAAAGAAAAATAAAATTGATGTGAGAAGAATAGGTAGCTTATGCCTTTTTTTTTTTGAAGCTTGATATAGAGTTTAAAAATATAAAAAGATTTTCTAATCTTTTGTTCTTAAAATTAAAAATATATAAAATGTATTAAGATATCCTTTAATATGTGGTCTTGAGCATGTCACGTGAAAGTTATAACTAGAAAATTGTCAAAAGGGGAAAAAATCATTAATTAAAAATTAATTAAAAAGGAATATAAGATAAACAAATTAAAGCAAATGAAGATCTTTAATATAAGATCACAAAATTCAATTCAAAAGTCTTTGTTAAATTTTAAAACTATATGTCAAGTTAAAATCAAATAACTACATTATATTAAAATGGAAAAAGTATGAATTGAATCTAATTCAATTTTATTTTAAAAATTAATTAATTGATTTTTAATATCACGTAAATTATAACGAAGGAGTACCAAGCAACAACAACCAATAAAACTAAAGAAAAATTAGAAAGAGTAAGATTTTTACTTTTAGAAAATAAACGAAGACTTCATGCTTAAGCTTGGCACGACAACACACAAGACAAAAAAAGGGAAAGAAAGATATATGAGCATTTTTCTGGCCCAATCTAAGAAGTTCGGTGGTTTGTATGTTATTACACTGTGGAATTTATCTAATGCGTATAAACTGTTCAATATATAGTGCTCATCCAAATAGCATAAATTATAACAAAAATTATAGCGGTTGCAGATTATTTTGAGGCTCCAATTTTTTTTTATAAAGAAGCTAAAACCTACACAAAATTCATTTGCTCAATCTAATTTAGATTTACACACATAAAATCTATTTAACATGTTTTTATATTACAAATTTCCTCATCAACATAGTTTGAACTGAGACTAAGTTCAATATTAAATGATATTTCATCTCTTAAGTGAAACTAGATATAAGTGTTCGTGCTAGCACATGCCCAATATATTTTTTTTTTTGTCTCACTTTATATGACACAGATAAAATTTAAAGAGTCAATTAAATTTTGATATGATTTTTAAATATTTTAAGTTGTTAATTATTGTAATTTTTACTTAATTTTAAAATAATATATATTATTTTCCTTGTCCCAATATATGTAGAACAAATATAATTTCAAGAGTCAATATGTTGTTAATTATTGAGATTGACAATATTTTTGACATAATTTTCAAATTAAATAATACATGTTACTTCAGTTGTCCCACTTTATGTGACACGAATATTTTAATTTAGTTGTCAATTATCATGATTTATTATAGTTATTGAGATTTACAATACTTTCTACGTAGTTTTCAAATTAAATAATGCATGTTACTTCTCTTGTCCCACTTTATGTGACACGAATATATTAATTTAGTTATCAATTATCATGATTTATAGTATTTTTTATGCAATTTTTAAATATATAAAAATTAAAAAAATAAGACAAACAAATTAAAACGGAGAAAAAATAGATAAATATATATGTAAGTGTGGAACCACACATGTCAAGCAGGCAGACCGCCACATGTGCGGTTATTCAGACTTATATATAAGTAGTAAATTTTGATATGATTTTTAAATATTTTAAGTTGTTAATTATTGTAATTTTTACTTAATTTTTAAATAATATATATTACTTTCCTTGTCCCAATATATGTAGAACAAATAGAATTTCAAGAGTCAATATATTGTTAATTATTGAGATTGACAATATTTTTTACGTAGTTTTCAAATTAAATAATACATGTTACTTCTGTTGTCCCACTTTATGTGACACGAATATATTAATTTAGTTGTCAATTATCATGATTTATTATAGTTATTGAGATTTATAATATTTTTTACGTAGTTTTCAAATTAAACAATACATGTTACTTCTCTTGTCCCACTTTATGTGACACGAATATATTAATTTAGTTGTCAATTATCATGATTTATAGTATTTTTTATGCAATTTTTAAATATATAAAAAATAAAAAAATAAGACAAACAAATTAAAACGGAGAAAAAATAGATAAATATATATGTAAGTGTGAAACCACACATGTCAAGCAGGCAGACCGTCACATGTACAATTATTCACACTTATATATAAATAGTAGATATACTAATTTCAGAATTATATTTTCAGGACTAAGCGTTTAAAATAATTTTATTCATAAACCAAACGATTTTTACATGTTACATAACAAGGACATGAATATAATATTTGATTGTCAACTTCAAATAATAAAACGTCTTATTCTTATCTAACAAAGTCTCAATATGCTAAATTATATTCCATTTTTTCTAGATATCTAATAAAAGTCTGATAAACATCGCAATTCTCAAGATGAGAAGACATATTCGAAGGTTCCATTTTCCTAATCAATCTTCAATCAAAGGTGGAAGTAGTTTTCCTAATCATTTTCGTATTGAGGAATAATAATACGGTTGATATTATATTAAAATAGTTATTCCATATAGATGATCACCTTATTATATCAAAAAAATATTAATTAATTTTTTTTTCATATTATCCTTGTAATTAATTCTTTTGAAAAGTGTTCACACTTATTTGTAAAGTTTCAAAGAAGTTTTTAAGGGGTGAATTGGTAAAACCATCTTCTTATTTATAGACCGATAATAATGCTAGTTTTCCGCTACGAATGTGAATTTATTCAGACTCTGATGTAAGTATCGAACACCGAATGAAACATTAAAAAAAATCAGATGTTAGTTGATTTATTTGGTTATTTGATGAACATGAATTAAGTTAAAATTCTTCTCTATCTCCGTTTTGATTTATATTATACCGTTTAATTAGAAATTTATGGTCTATAAAGACTTCTTAATTTTTGTATGGCTATAAATTATTTAATTAAGAATTAAGAAAAGTTATTAATAGTTTTCAATTACACAAAAATGATTTTTATTTGGACAATTAAATTAAGCATAAGTGGTACACTTCATGTATAGAGTATTATTGTAGCTTTGTTTACTAGTGATTGGAAGAAAACAATCTCAAAACATGAAGGGCCTTAAATTTTTAAATCTTCCACATATAATGAGGTAAGTAGAGAAGTGGTCTCTTTTTAATTGAAAAAAACGTAAATTGCCAAGATAAAAATGTCATATTCTCATTGGCATAAAGAAAAAATGATATGGATATATATGAATCACTTTTATAATGACAGGGATATATGTGAATTAATTTTATAATAAGAATATATTAGCTCTAAATAACAAAGTTGAGGGGTATATCACACTCTTTTTCCAAAAAATAAAAATAAAAAATGCCTGAAAATAAACTTTTATGACCACTTATATAATTTAAATAAAAAATAACATTATTTTCAGATCTCTTAGATAAAACAAGATGATTTTTTATAAAAATAAAAACAAGTTTGTAAGCAACTACGTCATCAAATCTTCAAGAAGGTTGTAGTAAGGAGCAACAATGTGACCATTAAAGAATATGGTACAGTAAATGAGATTGTTCCTTCCTTAACTTAATATCTTAGATTCAAGTTCAGAATATGAAAATAAACTTTGATAGAGAATGTTTCCTCCCGAATGAAATCCTATGCGATATGAATTCAAAATAATAAAACTTTAATATAAATATCAAACACCGGACGAAAAGAAAAAAGAAATAAGGTAGCAAAAGCATGTGGAATGTTATTAGTTGAGGGCTATTTTCACTTACTTTCCTTTTAGTTTTATTCATAGTCATCAGTATACAAAAGCAAGTGTCCCTTTTTCCTTGAGTTTCTACGGACACCAAGATTTCTTGGGTATCTAATCAAATCCATAAATGAGCTTCCATGAAATTTCCCATCAAACAGACCACTTTGCATATTGCACTAAAAAAATTCTTTGTTAATTAGTTACACAAAAGTGATATTTCAATTAAGATAAAATAACCTACGTTTTAACATTTGGATAATTAATTTTCTATTAATTCTAACTTATATTTTCATAGTATAATAGTAATATTATATGACTTATATATATAACTATATATTTTGGTATAATTCCAAAGTTATGGTACCAAAAAATTTGATATAATAATCCGATATCTATCATAAGATATGCCCACTACTACTACTAAAGGCTTTTAGTTTGCAAATCTTTCACATTATTAGTGCGTTGGGGGAGCTAGGTGTGGTCTGCGGAATCGATCGAACTCAATAACTTTAATTCAAACTCTATATTTATTTTTAAAATTTATTAAATATATATAAATTATTAATTTAGAACACGCTACTTTGAAATATTAGAACTAATAACTCAAAGAAATTGTGAAGCTATTGTCACAAGAAAATCGACTCTTTTATTTTAGTTGGTAGAAAAGAATAATTGGGGTTATCAGAAAGAGCCACTGGATGGATCACCAGTGCTTATATTCTCCTACTTATTGCTAATAGTCAACCTAAATTTTGAGTACTTATAAGGATTTAACTTGGAACATAATGAAACTAAGTAATTAATTAAGACGTTTTTCCTATTTAGTGGACCTTATTCATACCACTTGTCCTTCTATCTCTAATTGGTGGACACCATACATTTTCCACCATTTGATTGATTATGATACTTTCCAAAATCTCCCTCAACCAAAAAGATTACACAAAAATGAAAAGTCATGCTTTGCTAAGCTTAAATAATTAAGACGTTTTGGTGGAATTTTACTGGGTATATTATTGTTGTTATATCCAAAGAAGGACATTAAACTAGACACACAAATAAAAAAGAATAATAAGTATATCAAAATGAATGGAATTACAAGTCTCTCTTTAGACGAATAAATAAACAAAGTGCGTGTTAATAGGAATATGGAGAAAAGGCAAATTGATTGAATGATATGTAATGAGTAACTCATCATTAAATCAAAGGTTCGATTCGACGATATTAATCACTCTTTTATCTTCTCCTTCTTTGGGCCTTCATCCATGACCCCTTGTTTCTATATTCCCAAACCCAAAACAAAAAAAAAATTAGAAAAATTTGGAAATAGTGCTATAGCGTTTATGTTTGCAAAAAACAATAAGATTTTACTATAGCATTTTAATTTTAAAACGTAGCATATATATGTATTCATGTGTGCGCATACAATAGCTCATGATAACTGAAAATTGTGTGAACATATTATTATTTGACTGTCACTATGTGTATATATATGTGTAGCCAAGTGTATATGTATGTATGTGTATTCAAAGTAGAAGCTAAATATATGTGTGGCCAACTGTGTCCGTGAGCAATGTGTATATAAGTGTATATTATATATGCTATAAAATAATATAATTTATGTTATATAATTTTTTTAAAATACTCCAAAGTTGCTAATTTTGAATAAATTTTCCAAAAAAAGAATATGCAAAACCTTAGGCTGGTCTATTTCCATTATTAAATGGTCCGGAATGATGTCTTACGGTTAACGGCCTAAGAGTAGGACTGGCACCTAATAGATACATGTTAGCAACTTCTATGGGTCAAGTTCACAAATGGCCTAAGAAAAAATCTATTAAAATGGCTTTATAAGTGGTAGTCTTGATTTTTTGGTTCGGTTTGAACTTTTTTTCTTTTAAAAAATAAAATAGTTTCGAGCATATTTTTAGGATATCTTAAGATAGTAAACTTGTTCAATTGATCAGAAGTAAAGTTAGAATTTAGGTATGTGATCCATCAGGTATAAGTTTTATCTTTTGCCTATAAGATAGATTCTTAAGACATTTTAAGATAGTAATCATGTTCAATTAATCAGCCAGAAGTTCTGCATTGTAGGCAAATATTAAAACTTAGGTATGCTGCCTATTAGGCATACGTTCTAAGTTTTGTCCATAAGACAAAGTTTAAATATTTCAAGACAATAAACCGATTCAATTGATTACAAATTCTGCCTTATAGAGTAATGTTAAAACATAAATTCTTTCAAATGAATTTTTTCAAGTTAAAATCATTTTAAAACAAATTTACTAGAAAGGATAAAATTTAAAATCGGATAATATGCTGCAATTTACTGCCAAACAGAAATTAGTAAGGCCCAAAAGAGAGGTGCATGTGCATAATTTTAGAAGTCTTAAAATATAGTCGAAGATAATTCAAGTAGGGTAGCCAACTTATATAAGTAGGGTGGTCTCATGTTGAAGTCATATATAGTTAACATAAGTAGGGTGGTTAATGGTTTCGTTCGATCGATTTTTTTAATTTGTATGATTAAAATTAGACTTTTCAATATAATTTCAATCATCTTGATTTTTTTTCGATAACACTATCATTTGGTTAACTTTTAATTTATTTCTTAAAACATCATAGGTTCAATCTTTTGGGTCAATTTAAAGAATGGATCATGAATTTTATGACTTAACCCACACAAATATCGAACATGTGTAAGATCGTTGAAGCATATTTGTGAATAGTTCTCTTGGAGTCAGTAGCAATAGTTGAAAACAACTTATTTCTCTGTGGGAAACAATTTGAGTGCATTTGTTTTTTCTTATTGTTGTCACCGGCTCAATTCGTAATAAATTGTATTGAATTCAATTAAATATTGATAGAAAAAAAAAACAATAACTATGTAGCTCTATTCCTACTAGATTGGCCCCAAAAAAACATACCAAAATATAAGAAAGCATATAGACGTTGCAATAGAAGATTTTGCACCTATTGGAAAATTGTATTTTCGATAATGAAACAAGATGAGATATAATTTGATCATTATGAGCAAATTCAAAATCTTTATAGATAAACTCAATTATCAATTCAGGGCGGATAGATGGAGTATGGGACTTATGAAACAATATTATTCTAAAATAGGGATTAGGGACAATCTCAAAAGGAACAAATTTTGTTCTCTTTTGTTGGGTGAAAATCAAGTAATGGGGTACAATTACGTTGATAATTCAACTTATTAGGAATAAATGTAGGCCTATTGTTTTTGTTTTTATGTGAAAAATCTTTAAATCGTTATTTGCTTAACTTTCAATTCACTTCTAAACATCAAATAAAATGTGAACCACGTGTCCTCCAAAATCATTCTTCTTGTTTCGAGAGAGTGAGAGGCGGCGCGTAATACCTAAAAAAAGTTGTTCTTTAGTAACCAAATTTTACCACCTTTTTTTCATCTTTAAGCATCTCTATACATGCAAAGCTTGAAAAAGAAATATATTCAGAATCTGAAACTTGAAAGTCATGATCGATTTGCATGTCATTTCTTCGTAATAAAAAAGTTGTTTATCGATGGATATCATAACCCCGACATCACAGCCCAAATAGGTGATTGTAATGTGATGATGGCTTCTCATAAAATAAAAAAGTAATTTGAAAGGTATTGTATCATTTTAAACCTTTGAATTATATAACTTAAATCTTCATATTTATTAATAAGATTTTTGAAAACAAAATCCAGCATATTGTAGTACAACAAATAACTAACATTTCTTAATATAAATAAATCTAGGAAATTATAAACTATAAGCATAAAAATAAAATATATGTTTTAATTTAGTGACAGAATATGTTATTGACTATATTTTAAAGTTGAATTGTTTGTTGATTAAAAAAAAAGAAACTTTTTTGGAGACTGATTTTTTTTTTTTTTTTGTAGTTTTCTACTCCATGTGAAATTTGATTGTTGATTTTTATATATTAAAAACTTTTGTAGTTTTCTACTCTGGATAAACTAGACTATGCAATTGGTTTGAAGAATATGAAAACTTCACATAATAAGTCAATGTTGTATTTTTGATTTTCTATAAACTTCATTGTTATATAGAAACAAATTGTACAAAAAAAAATTTGTCTTTATTGTTAGTATTTTAAATACTAAGTGGTATGTCTATTTGTGATAGAGGAAAAATACCAGTGACTTAGAGTTTGTGATTTTGTGCCTCTATGGAATGAACTTTGACATTGTCTAAAAATTGTCAAATGGAATTGAAGCACTATAATTCTTTTGTAGAATAATATTTTCAAAAGTGATTTCATGTTGCTAATGACACTTTGATAGCATGAGGAAAAAAATATGTGGTAAAACTATTTTCAAATACTTGAAAAATATTTTTGAGATCATATTTACAATGTGAGGGTTCTTTGCTTATGACAAATGAAATTTGATGATACTTTTGTATTATGTTAGACCCACAAAATTCTTGGAATATATTTTATATTGTGGTCGTTGAGTTTCTCTTTTACTAGTATATGGTATGGCTAGCATGAAACTACCAAATTATATGTATACTTGTTCAAAATGATTGTGTTCTTTTATGAAAAATTGTCACTTAAAATGTTGTGATTTTTCATGAAAAGATATGTCTATTAAATATAACTATGTGTATAGACATGAATATTAGTGAATAGTCATTTGTCATGTTTTTTAAGAGAAGCATTTGGATTATATTGTCTTTATTGGACCCGATGAAACTTTGTTTATGGGAAGTTCTATAACAATCAAATTGAAAGTCCTTCTGAAAAGGACATTTGACAAGGTGATGAGTCTAAACAATGTTTGCATCACACAAAATTGTAAGAAATAAGAACAAATATTTGTGAGAAAAAGCTACCTCGCGGAGAGCTTTTCAAACTCAATATTTTTATGTGTTCTTACTTGCTTGAGTCAAACTGTTTGTGACATGAACACTTGGGACATGTCAATTACAGAACTTTGTAAGGAAAACTGATCAACTTAGAAGTTTTGTCTAACTTTGAGTGCAATAAATTAAAATGTCAAGTTTGTGTGGAATCTAAGTAGGCAGAGCATTCTTATAAATTTGTTGAAAGGAATTCTAATCCCTTAGAATTGATTTACACTGACATTTGTGATATGAAGTTAACACCATCTCGTGGTGGAAGAAAGTATCTCGTAACTTTCATTGACAATTGCATTAGAAACGACTATGTCTATTTGCTGAATGGTAAGGATGAAGCAATAGAAACATCTAGACAATATAATATTGAAGTTGAAAATCAGTTGGGAAAGAGATAAGAAATGATAGGGATGGAGGGTATAAATCTCACTTTGCAGAAATATGTTTGAAAAGTGGAATTATCCATCAAACTGCTGCCCTATTCATCTCAATCTAATGGGGGGGAAAACTGAACTTTGAAGGAAATGATGGCTGCATTACTTATAAGTTCAGGTTTACCACAAAACTTGTGTGGAGGAATTACCCTTACTGCAAAAGGGAACAACAAAATTTTTTGTCTTTTCAGAAAGAAAACAATAATTTTTTTTGTTTGTTCAGGACACAATCTATTCCATATGAAAAATGGAAAGGAAGGAAATCCAACTTGAAATATTTCAAAGTGTGGGGGTGTCTAGCCAAAGTCCAAGTTCCTATTCCTAAAAGGATTAAAATAGGACCTAAGACTGTGGACTGTAAAATTAGACTTGAGTAGTCTAGTGAAAGGTCTAAACGACCTTGGAAAGAAAAAAAGAGAATGTACTTAATAAAGAGATTCAGAGGCATAGTAAATGTCAAAGGACATCTACTTCCTTCGAATATGATTTTGTAATAATTCTTGTGTTTTCTGTAGACTCATCCTTTTGGAAAGATGTTGTCAATAGTGAGATTGGTTCAATCTTAAGCAATCCTATTGAAAGTTGGTTGATCTTCCTCCAGAAAATAAACTTTTGGGTTCAAAGTGAATCTTCAGAAGGGAAATGAAAGTCGATAGAACTATTGACAAATATAAAGCAAGACTTTTTGTCAAAGGCTTTAGACAAAATAAGGTTTTGATCTTGTCGACACATGCTCGTTAGTAACTAGAATTACATTCATTCGGATGTTAATATTATTAGTTGCAGTATATGACCTCCAAATTCATCAAATGATTATGAAAACAACTCTCTTAAATAGAGAATTGGAGGAAGAAATTTACATGGAACAGCCCGAGGATTTTATGGTTCCTGGTAAAGAAAAGAAAGTGTGCGAACTTATAAAGTCACTTTATGGACTAAAACAAGCACCCAAACAATGACATAAGATATTTGACCAAACCATGTTGGCAAATGGATTTAAGAATGATGGAAGTGATAAATGTGCTCACATTAAAATCACAAGGTCATTGTTTGTTTGTATATTGGTGATATGTTAATTATCAATTGAGACACTAATGACATAAATGCTACTAAACGTATGCTAGAAAGCAAGTTTGATATGAAAAATCTTGGAGTTTCTAATGCGATCTTAAGTATAAGAATCCTTAGAACTCCATAATGTTTAGCATTGTCACGATCTCATTGCATTGAAAAATTACTTGACTAGTTGAAATGTTTGGATTTCAATATTGTCAAGTCTCCAATAAATGTGAGTTTTGCATTTCAAAAGAGTGAAGGCGAAAGTGACTCACAATTGAATTGTGCTAGAGTATTGGGAAGTATGATGTATATCACGAAGTGTGCGCGATCAGATATATCATGTGCTATTAATGAATTGAGTCGGTTCATGAGTGATCCCAATCGAACTCATTGGATGACAATGAAAAGAGTTTTGGGGTATTTAAGAAATACTCAAAACTATGTCTTACCTTATAACAATATCCAGCAGTATTGAAAGGATATAGTGATGCAAATTGGATCACTGGACAAATGAAGTAAAATCCACGAGTGGATATGTGTTTACTCTTGGTAGAGAAGCAGTTTCTTGGAAATCTTCCAAAAAAGACATATATCGCTATATCTCCAATTATTTATGAGCTAGGTGCTCTAGATAAGGTTGGTGAATAAGTTGAAAAACTCCGAAATTTCTTGATAGATATTCTTTTTTGTCCCAAATCAGTGGCATCAGTATGCATACACTTTGATAGTCAAGATGCAATAGGTAGAGCATGGATCATGATGTATACCGGAAAGTCTCGTCATATAAGACATAGACATAATATCGTTAGAAAACTACTCTCTAGTGGAATTATCAGAATTGACTATGTAAAGTCAAAGGATAATGTGTCGGATCCACTTACAAAAGGCCTAACTAGAGAGAAAGTTGAAAGATCATCTCAGGGAATGGATTTACGGCTAAGGACTAGTCATCATGGCGGTAACTCTACCTAGCAGACTAGAGATCACAAGAGCTAAGTTCAAAGAGAAAAACAAAGTTGTGACTGCCGGTTCGGCATTGTCAACCAACTCAATCCATTTTCATGATGAAGACAATGCTCAGGAACAAGGATACAACATTAAGGCTTGTTAATGAGTTAATAAAGCTTAATATTTTTAATGATTTGCTAAGTTTGGCAGATTTGACCAAATAATGTATCTATGCGATAACACGCACCTATGTGAATGTGAAGTGTAAGCCGTTTCAAAGAGAATTATTGTCAAAAGTCTATTCTCTAAACACTTATGAAATCAGGAGGTGTTCATGGCTGAAACGAACACAACCGTAAGAACCATAAATGGTAAAGGGTTAATTGTGTGACATATGGTTGTCTAGGTATACACCAAAACTCGACGGTTCAAAGATATCGCATCTACCGATTGACCGAGTATATCCGACATATGTTCACTACAAAAAGTCCAAGGGGAAACCTACTTATCCAGATGCAATTAATTCTTGCTTGTGAAGTACACATACTTGTCCGTTTCTTTGTCTTGGAGTCATTCCCCATTCATGCGGGGGATTGTTGGGTTTTCAAAGGTGTGAATGGAAAATGAAGAGTTGCGACTTTTATGAAGAGTTGTGACTTTTATGAAAAGTTGCGACTTTTATGAAAAATTGCGACTTTTATAAAAAGTTGTGATTTTGATGAAGGTTGTGACCATTCCGAAAGATTGTGACTTTTCCAAAGGTTTGTGACCTTTCCGGTAAGGCACAATAAGAACATTTTCACACTACCCTTTGTTTTCTATAAATTGAGGGATTTCCTCTCATTTTAGTTAAAAAAATGAATTTTTCTGGACTTCTTCTACTACTACTAAATCTAGTATTCTAAGTGTACTTTACTGCCGTTGAGTGGTTCGTTGACACCGTGGTTTTAGGTACCGATACACCGGTGAGTAAGATCGTTCTATCCTGGAGGATATATTTCATTAACCTCGGGTACTTGAGGGAAATAATTTCCTTAAGGGGACACTGTGCATTCAGTGGACTCAGTTTTCTTTCTTTGAGAAAAATATTTTTATATTGTTTCTAATTTGTTTCTGATTTTATTTTCTCTACTAGTTTTAACTTTCAAGTTTGAAAATACTCTTTAAAGTTTGTTGTTTTTTACTAAGTTCTTCAAAATTTTGTTCTAAGTATCTTAAGAATACAAGATGAACAACAGATCTAACATATCTAAGGTCTCAACGGCTTCTCATGATTTTGAAGTTTGAAAATACATACCGTTATTTTAGAGCAATTTTGAATCAAATGTTGGTTCTCTGGGATTTAGACACTTTCTCTAAAATTTAACGCACTGTCTTAGTGTTGCTATACCATTTATAAAATGGGCATCATTACTCATAAAAAAAATTGTTGGACTTTGTTGTAGCTTTTACCTTGGACTAGAAACCTCGTAACATACATCAATTCTACTACTCATAAGCATTCATAGTTGTGGCTCATAAACATTCATAGTCTAATACAGGGGCGGTCAGATGGCTGGGTTGAACTGAAATTAAAGAGATTAAAATGGATGAATAAGAAATCAAATTGGATCATGATTCGTTCAAATTTATTTTTGGCTCAAATAGGCTAAAATTGGGTTGAACCTGCAAAATTTCAAGAATTTTAACATATCACTATTTAAATTTTGTAGCCACAATTTGAATTTTAATCAAGATAATAGAAATAACAAATTCTTAATTTTAAAGTGCAAAGTTATCAAACATATACCAGTCAAATAAACATATATTTAAGATAGCTCACTCAACATGTATTCTAAAATGAAAAAAATACAATTTAATTTCTTTCGATTATTTTGATTTCAGAAAAGTAAAATTTTAATTTACAAATGAAAAAAAATTCTAAAAAAATATAATATAGATGATGTAAGAAACAATAGTTTTGCATTGTATAGTCTTAAAAGTAGCAATAATTGAAAACAACTTTTTTATATGATATAAGAAACAATAGTTTTTGAAATTTTAATTCAAACTTGTGTATTTAGACCTTTTTTTTGTTTCTTTAATTCTAGACACTTAAAATATTGCATTGTATTCATCTACACCAGAAGATCTATCAACTCATATAGAGCACAAATAAATAATGTGTTCTTAAAAAGGGATATATACGAATACGAGTAATTTGCACTGAAAGAAAGAAGACTTTCTTCCTTTTAATAATAATATTACATGACATTATTAAGAATTAAAAGAGTAAAGTTAGAAACAGTGGTATCTGATGGAAAATAATGTCTTTTAATTTTATGTTTTTAAACACGTCACTTGAAAAGTTATAATTAAAAAATCGAGAAAAAATACATTTTTTTCCAAATAGACTAAAAAGAAAAATAGTAAAAATAAATTGATACAAAGGGAGTAATATTACCTGACTTCGAGATACATTGCAGTTTTAACTTTTTATTTTCTAGGGTGTCCAATACCCTTGTAGTACAGTAGGTTGAGTGACTTCTAAAAAGCAAATCTTAATTGAGAAACTATCTGAAATATTATCTCACATAATTAAATATTATTAATTTCAACACATCACGTTACGATTATAGTCAGATTTTGACCGCTAGCTAACGGATTGCTAAAATTTCAGCTATAAATACTAAAAAAAGATCCTGGCGGTTCATCGAGACTTCTGGCAAGTCTTGACAATTTTGTTATAAATTCCAGCAATTGCAGATTTTGTTATTTTTGCACCACCCAAAAAACAATTAAACGGTTATATTGAAAGATATTATTCGTGCAAAGTACTCAACAATAATTGCGGTGAGTTAGGCCCAAATAATTAATTGACGAATGACGACAACAATAATATGATCTAAGCTAGCATTGGAACTCTGGCAAAAAAAGCTTTTGAAGTGCTGTAAAATATATTTTTGAAATTTGAAGTTCTTTAAGAAATTGAAATTTCGTGATGGAAGTTGAATTTTTTTTTTAAAACTGATCTAATTTCAATTTTCATGAACAAATACTAATGTTTTAGAAAATCCAGTCGATCGTTTTTCTTTCTCCAAACTCAGTGAGAAGTTGGTTTTTTTCTGATTTTGGGCCTATTTTACTGAGAAATGGAGGATTGTAGTAGTCGACTTAACATGAATTTTGGACAATAGTGAGAGTTTGACATAGTCATGTGTATCCAATGTATACAGTCAGATCTTGCAGATATATATGGCTTGATGCTCTGATGAAAGCAAGTCATGTTGGTACCATTGAATAAGTCTCAGAAAGGCTAATCCCTTCCTTCCCTATAATACCTACCAAACAAATCAGCCATCCGCCCACTTCCGATGAACAATATCGTAGCAATATAGACTTATGGGGGTCAAATATTGAATCCTCTGGAACCATCACCAATACACAGAAAAAATCACGAATACTAAAAAGCATAAACTGCGTATTAACAAAATGGATATACTAAACATAACAGGATAGCAATTTGTTGTTTTACTTTTTCGTCAACAAGAATTGATCAGGGAACTAATACAACTATCTGTCACATTGGGATACACTTGATCTTACTCTAAGACAACTTCGGTGTTACGAAGCAAAAACAAAAAAAAATATTAAGTGTGAAGAGATACAGGTTAGAGGGGAATTAAGCTGAGACTAATTTGTTAGAAGATATCATTTTCATCCCATGAATCAACAGCAGCAGCTAGTCCCTCCTTGTGTCACACTTGGCTTGGTTAGTGGATATCGATCTTCAACGTTTCATTCTCTCTGCTTATGTCCATATAATTCTTCAAGAAAATTGTTCAACAACTCTTCTGGCAAGCACAGCATCTTCCATCTCGTTGCTCAAAGTTAATTGAACTTGTACTGGATGAGTTTCCAGTTGATCCTTTGCTTTGCTGCTAAAACAAAAGGGACAAACATGTCAGATAATAAGGATTTGTGGATATGGGTGTCCTAGTTTTGGCACAACTTATAGTAGTAGTCGGCATAACTTATACTAGTAGTATCAGTGTGATGTTTAAAAGGGGACTAAGCTATGTTGAAATTGCAGCAGGTACTGCTTCATACACTTGATAATGGAACGAAAAATTAAGGGATGAATCAACTAATAAGTTCTCTGTGTATAAGAGAGTGACGGAACCAGGTTTTTCGCTAAGGGGATTCGAAATAGGAAGAAGCTGGGTTTCAATATCTAATATCCACTATATATATATATATACATAAAAATTAATTTAACCCCCTTTGCATATCCACATTTTTTAGAACGAAAGATTTCTTGGAAGTAGCAGATTCATACCTTATTCTTGCAGGACTTGATGATTGCAGTTAACAACTCGTCTCCTGCTAGTTTCCTCACTTGCTGAATCAAGTCTCGTCTTGTGATTTTTCTCCCCTGTTAACAGAACTAGATATGAACAAATGTACTTGAAGAAAATAAATTATATACACGGCAAAAATAGAGAGTTCAAGCGCATACCTTATGATCATTATGATATTTCGTAATCAATTTGACAGTCTGAGGCGGCAAGAATTTCGATAGAGCAGAAATC
>JAJOOS010007157.1:0-25724 GCA_029582725.1 Solanum chiquidenum
GCTTTGGCCCTTGAGCGCGAATGTGCAACCTGCGTTCGAGTCTTGACTACAACAGTTCGTATTTTTATGGAGTTTGATTGATTCTTTACTTCAATTGATGTACTAAAGATAGTGGTACCCCCATCGCCCTCAAATCCTGGGTCCGCCTCTGGTTATGTGTTCGGCATAACTAGCAGCTTAGGCTCAAACCCAATATTGTTTCGAAAAATTCATTTAATATGTATAAATAATCTATCCAAGACCCAATATACGAAAGGAATAGTGATTCGGAACCCATAAACTAAAAATATTAACTCCACTTCTAGAGAAGGGTGGAATAACTACAATAAATAAAGTTGTACTATTTCTCTAATTCACATACTAAAATTAGTCATAATTTATAAAGACACTCAAACTCTTGACTTCACAAGTAACTACTCCAGCTTTAGAAGTGCACGTCTAGATACTTCAACTTATAGTCTCAACGACCAACTAAACACTCCAATTCACCCTCAATGTGTCTCATGTACACCCGACACTAACGTGACACAAGTTGCTCTATATCTAGTGGACACCCAATACTACCTCTATAATTCACATAATATCATTAGACATAATATATAAACAAACACTTACACTTGGCCTCACCTAGCACGTAACCACTCCAACTTTGAACGTGTACATCTACAACACCTCAACTTAGTGTTAACTAGCAACTAAACACTCCAACTCGTCCCCACTATATCTCATGGACACCGAACGTTGACGTAACACATAAATTTGAGTATCCAACTGACACGGTGAATACGAATTGAGGTGCATACTCAAAATTGGAGTACTTATAACAAGACAAAGAAGATAAGCTAACCTGTGGAGCTGTAGATAACAGAGGAGGACCTGTGGGAGGCAGAAATGGCTGAAAAATTGGGGGTTAAGCTGAAATTGCAGCTAAAACTAAATGGGTTTTTTGACAAATTGACATTGTGAAGTGGGGTTTGACGAATACTTCTGCTAACTGCAACAGTAAGGCCAGAATTGAGAGAAATCGCCATTGGCGTAAAGAGGGCAAAACAGAGGATTCTTGAATGGCCGAACTTTTGTTAATGTGGAAACTAAGCTTACACGTGGTTAAATACCCCCTTCTTAAAAATATTTTAGGAATAATACATGACAATTTGTATCGTACATGACAATAATACATGAATGTAGCAGACCTTATCACTAACTCGTAGAGGTTGAAAAGACTATTTTCAAAAGACTCTCAACCCAAGTGCAATAAAAATGAATATTTTAAAGTTTAAGTTAATTTGTTACTTAACATAGAAATGTAGCATTTTTTGAGATCGACTAAAAAAAATAAGACATATAAATTGAAAAAATATTATTAATAATTAATTTTCTACTTATTCTTAAAAATTTGTAAGTAAATAAAAAATATTATTTAAAAATAAATATAAAAATCTAAACAAATATTATAAGGTGGGGGTGACCGGGGATAATGATGAGTCCGGAGCCAAAAGGGGAAAAAATTGTCAAAAATTTCAAAATGGCACATCAAATTTTTTTAAAACCAAAAGAGAAAAATCGCTCCTGACAAAGCGATTTCCCTCTGACAAAATGACGAAAAAGCGCTGCCCTAGCAGCAATTTCGTCTAAAAACTTTTTTTCTTTTTTTTTAATTAAGTCAGATTTTTTTTCCTTACATTTTTCATGCCTAGTGCTATTATTTTCATGTCTATTCATGCCTATTGTTAATTATTAATAATATAAAAAAGATAAACAAGATGACAGTATACTCAATAAAATTGTTGAAGCATGAGGAAAATTGAATTATATATCATAAATAATAATAAAAGAATATTAAATTTTAAAAAAAAACTTTTTTTTTTAAAATTCTTTAGCAGCGATTTTGAAGAAAAAAAGTTTTTTATATTTTGAGAAAATCACTGCTAAGGCAGCGATTTTTATTTTTGTTTTGTCAGAAGAAATCGCTCCGACCCTTTTGGTTAATTTTTTTTTTGATGTGCCGTTTTAGTTATTTTAAAGAAAAAAGTTGTCCTTTTGGCTCCGGACTCTATGAAAGATGAGGAGGTTGGGCTGGAGAACGGGGATAAGTTATTTTCTTCTATTTGTCTTGAATTTCGAATAAAGATATTATATTCAAATATATATATATATATATATATAAAAAAAAAAAATCTACGTATTATATGAAAGCAATTTAATTTTTAAAATTTATAAATTCTGACAATAATTTATTTGATCCTTAAGATTAAACCTTCGTCACATGTTAATATTATTTTATAAGTAGTTGAATAATAAAATGTAATACTTGTATTTTTTTTTAAATAGCTTAAAATTTAAATAATGTATCACAATAATACATTTGAATTTACAAACTTGTTAGAACTAAAAAAGAATGATAAAATTCTTGAAAAAAAGAGATTGCAATGTACCTAATTTTCTATTAAAAGTAATTTTATTCTCTAATCTCAAATTTAAATACGTAATTTTATTAACTTACCACAATTTTTTTAGTTCAACTTTTTTCTTTTTATAAACTATGCATATCGCAGAAATTTAGTGTTTCGAATTATCTTTCTTATCGATAACAAAAATGGTGTAAAATATCTATAAAGTGCAACCAAACTATCTAAACTTTTATTTTAAAAACGTGTAAAGAAAAGTTGAGAAGATATAATATTCTTGCACAATGGCATATTCGAAAATCGAGAAATTATAATTAGGTAATTGAGTCCCTATTTAATTTGGTCGGGTCTTCCAATTCCTGACCCAATGAATACGGGTTGATCCAAAAGAAATTGACACCCCCACCCTTGCCTCCGTTAGTATTACAAAATATTTTTCATCTTTTTTTTTAATCTAGAAATACGAAAGTTTAAAAAAGTATTAAAATTTATAATCTTAATAGGTATTTTTTTCATCTTAAATTATTTATCACTATTTAAAAAAAAGTTATTTTAAATATTCAAAATAAAATTAACATTTTTTCTTTTATGCTTGCTAGTAATTTTCTTGATGGCAAACATCTCACTAAGTGAATATTTTTTAATGAAGAAAGATCATATATTAAGATACAAACGATAGTCAAAAATCCTTTTATATAAAAAATAAATACATTAGATAATTTGAAACGTAGGAATTTTTTTTCTTTGACAAAAAAAAATTAATGGTCAATTGAGTGTTAAACGTCCGAAAGATAAAAGTAATTGAAATAAGAATATTGAAATTGATGTATGAGCATATTATTCCCTCCGTCCATAATTGTTTGTCAGGATAAAGTCATGCACACCCCTCAAGGAAAATTTAATACAAGATGTAATTTGACTAATATAACCTTATTATACCAAGAATACCAAAAGTCCACATAACTTTTCAATTGAACTACACTATCATTAAGGGTAGAATTAGAAAAAAGTGACTAACTATTTTTTGATTGTTTAAATTGACAATTAATCTTGGACATCTATTTTTAGTATACCTGTCAAATAATTGTGGACAGGGGGAGTAGGATATATAAGATTAGAAACAATTTTTTAAATAAGGTGAGAGTGATATTTGTAGTGGACAAAATAAACGAGATGAAATTGAGATGATTTGGATAGGTGAAATAGAGATACACATATACCCAGTAAAGCGGTATTAGAGTTAGTTATTATCTGTGTGAAAAGAACTTGAGATAGGTCGAAAAAACAGGGAAGAGGGATTTACCAAGACAAAACAAACCTACAACTTATCGAGAACATAAATTTTAGATTGAATGATATGGAGATCGAAGATTAGGATAAGCATTTAGTAAATAGTCGAGTATTATTTAATTTCTCTTATTTAGATAAATATTTAGTAAATAGTCGAGCATTATTTAATTACTACTATTATTTTTATTATTATTACTCTCATACTATTTTAGTCTTCAATTTAACCATTATATATTGTCTCACTAGAGCCATTGCTTCAATTACCATATTATTTGTAGTTGCTAGTGTAATCACTTTCTTCTTTCTTTTTAACATGACTTCTTATTACTATATTTCCTTTTCATACTGAATTATGATAAGATAATTTACTTAAATCGAAAGCCTATCGAAAACCTCTCTACATTCAAGTAAGACTGCGTAGACATCGTCCTCTCCGACACCGTATCAACTTCCAACCCGATAAAGTCGGGTCGATTCATGTGACCCGTTATCATTAATACCTAGAAATTTTCAACACTCTTTCCTATTTACTAGGAAATCGCCTCCCTTTTTCTCACCTTTCTCACTTTTCTCTTCATACTTCCCAAGAAAAATCACTCCGGGAGAATTTTCCGGCAATGGCGGCCATGATCCGCCTGTTCAGATCTTCATCATCTTCCTCATCCAATTCAATTTCCTTTATCAGTAGATCTTTATCTACAGCAGCTGCATCTGAGACAGTGAAATCCCAATCTTACCCTCATAATCCCCATTCTACAAGTGTTGATCCCAAGGCTAAAACTGTCCAATGGGTCTTTTTGGGTTGTCCCGGTGTCGGAAAAGGTACATATGCTAGCCGTCTTTCAACCCTTTTAGGCGTTCCTCATATTGCTACCGGAGATCTTGTTCGTGATGAGTTGAAATCTTCAGGTCCTTTGTCGAAACAAGTATGTTGAGCTGTTTTTTCCCCTTTTCCAATAAATTTGGGTTTATCTGTTAAGTCAATTACTTAGTTTTTCCATTTTGGGTTTAAAGCATACTGTATATTGGTAATTTTAGAGATTGATTTCGTGGTGAGTCAATCGGAAACAGTCTCTCTACCCCACAAAAGTAGTGATAAGGTGTGCGTGCATTGTTGGATTACACTGTTGTTGTGGTGGTTGATTTCTTTAGGAGTCAATACACAAAGGTAGCGATAAGGTCTGGGTACGTCCTAACCTCCCCAAACTCCACTTGTGGGAGTATGCTGGGTATGATGTTGTTGATGATGATTTCTTCAAGTGTCGCCTGTAGAACCGAAGGCGGGATTTAAAGACGACGGTGGATATATATATATATTTGTTCATTTTTTTTGTATGGATATGTTGAGAGTTGGAGATAGTGGGTGCTAATATCATTTGCTTGTTTGCCGAATTCGACCATAGTGTTTAGATGAACTCAAAACCAGCTTTCGGGTTGTAAAAATGTGAACTTTCTGATTCATTAATGATACGACAGTTACACAAGTCTTATCTGGTGCTGGTAAGGTTAGATCTATATGCCTTGGCCCCTAAGGAGAATGGAGGAAGTTTTTAAGTCATTAAGTGTCCAAGGTAGAGATGAAGAACCAAATATTGGGAAAGGAATTCCTTATCATAGGGAGGGGCATGGTATGCTAGATTGAATCTAATTTGGGAGAATAGAGACCAAGAAAATTTGATCCATTCAGGTGATGTCTGGGAAGAAGTTTGTGAGCTGTTAATAAACGATTTAGAGGTTTGGTGGTAGCTTAATAACGGGAAGGAGGTCTTATCTGGAGTCTTACTTACTCCTATGTTGTCCAAGGCGAAAAGAGTAGCAAATCGCCATAAAACTGTGGGCTTTTTATCCTAGCAGCTTTTTGAAGTATGAGAAAGAGGGACAGCGACTTGAAAAAGGACACAGAACCCAAATATGTAAAAGTCGAATATGTTTAATTTGATTTGGTTTATAGATTAGTAAACCAACATAGGGGTAGTTAATTTTGGTTATTATTATTTCAAAACCAACCCAACCCAACCCCTGAATTTAATTAGTATTTGATGCATAAGATCAACTATACTTAAGATTTTTTTGCTTTAAGTTATGTTTATAGCATATAGTCTTGTATGCTATATTGTTGTCAGAGGTCGAGACCCTTCCTATACTTTTGGGGAGTCTTTTAATCATGATTGAGATTCTTATACCAGTTCAAAATATAGACATATTCTTGAAGTTTTTATTTATGTTTTAATTTTTGTGTATTAGCCTGGGATAATCTAAAATGGAGCTATATGGTTAGTGAGGATTCATATGGCCGATCCCAGCTCGAGTTTGGGATTGAGGCATAGTTGTTCTTATTATATCTATTTCCAGCTTTATGGTGTTACTTAATGAAATTCGTTCATCTCCTGATCGGCTTCATCCACTTTCAGCTTGCAGAGATTGTCAACCAGGGAAAATTGGTTTCAGATGAGATTATACTGAATTTACTATCTAAAAGGCTCGAGAGTGGGGAATCTAAGGGTGAAGCTGGATTCATACTTGATGGATTCCCTAGAACTGTGAGACAAGCAGTGAGTATACATTTAATTTTCCTGCATAAAATTCTGTCATTCTCAATTTGTCTGTGCCTTACCTCTTGGCTCTGGTTATCCCAAAAAATAATAGGATATGACTGTGAGAATGAATTAGCCATTCCCATCTCACCAAAAAAGAGAAAAGTAATAAGTTAGAGGCTAAGCGCTGCTCAATTTAGGTGTCAATGTTAAATGCATTAGCCTGAATATTGGGAGTCCAGAGTGATGCTTGAAATAGTGTATTGTTGTATTAGTTACTTAAAAACTTCATAAAATAGGATTTGTTACCACTGTTCATTAAAGTAGCTTCTAGAATGCTGGGAATTTCTGCCCTGTTCACGACTTCACGCTACTTCTTTGTCTAGATATGTGATGTGACTATCTAATTTCAGTCTTGTCAGCAGAGGTATGGGAACTGGGCAAGAAAGTGAAGATCCTTTGCAACATTTTGCTACCTTTTTGTCTATGAGAAGGTACCCCGCTTCCTGTATGTGGCTGCGGGGTTTGAAAAGATTATAGAACTGATATCAAAAGTCTACTTCCTATTCTAGTCACTTTTCCAAGTACATTCGTGTAATCTCAATTTATGTCAGACGTGTCAGACAAAATTTTGTGCTAGTTCTCTTACATTTGTGTCTATTTCTGCATCAGGAAATACTGACTGAGGTTACAGACATAGATTTGGTGGTTAATCTCAAACTTCCAGAGCGGGTATTGGTTGAGAAATGCCTTGGCCGAAGGATCTGCAGTGAATGTGGAAAGAATTTCAACGTGGCATCTATAGATGTTGCTGGTGAAAATGGGGCTCCAAGGATCAGCATGGCTCCCCTTAACCCTCCCTCACAGTGTGCTTCAAAGTTAATCACTCGAGCAGATGATACAGAAGCTATTGTTAAGGAAAGGCTCAGTATATACTGGGATAAGGTATTGTTCCGATATTTTAACCACAATATTTTCAAGTTCTCTAATACTCTAATAAAGCATTTTTTCTTCAACACGAGTAACTACTATCAAAGCAACATATTTTCCCCTCATAAGTTAACTTGACGTTCATTCAGCATCTATGCTGTTATCAGCTTTCTCTAGTAAACAAATAAATAGAAAAGCTATATGATTCTCGTTCTTTTTTATGATTGCAGAGTCAGCCTGTTGAGGACTTCTACCGTAGCCAAGGAAAGTTACTGGAATTTGATTTACCGGGAGGCATCCCCGAATCATGGCCTAAGTTGCTGGAAGTTCTCAACCTTGATGAACAGGAATATAAACTGTCTGCTGCAGCTTAGTTTCTCTCTGCTACTTTGCATGTGTGCACGCGCTTAACAATTTTGCAGAAAAAAGAACATATTCATTGGTTTCCCTTCTATTTTCCTCTTAATTTAAGTCAAATAACAAACCTTTTGAGTGTACTTTGAAGCCGTAAAAATACGGTGGCTGCCATTGTTGAATTTCAAATTCATATGAAGAGGTCTGTTGTACCATAGTTTCAACTAAGAGTTATAAAGATGATTATTTTTTACAATTGTGTAATAAGCTTATAGTAATTGATACATTCTGATTTAATACTTAGGTAAATGACATAATCTGATATATGCAACTAAGATGGTTTTATTTGGTGTATTGGTAAATTAATCTGAAAGTTGTCAATTGGCTTATTTGCAGGTTAGAAGTGTTTACTATGTAGAAGAGAAAGGGAATTGACTTAAAGCTAAGGATGTTTCGGAAATAAGCTTTCTACCTTATGTAAATTAACGATATGTATAGATCAAAACGCTTCGGTCTAATAGAGGAAAAAAATAAAGGGGAAAAACGTGCTCACACAAGTTTTGGTGCAACACTAAAGTCATCAAGTGTCACATCAATTTTTATTTTTTTTTGTCAAGATTTGAATAATGCCAAACATTAATTAAAATGAATAATTCAACTAATCTTTTGGTCATGGAAAATTTTAAAGCTATCCAAACTAACAATATAGAAAAGAAACGTGTCTAATTTATAAGCCAAAAGCATGAAAAGAAAGGGTAAAAGAGGAAGTACATAAAACATTTATTAATGGATTAGGATAATTTTAAGCCAATGATTAAAGTGATAACTAGACAAAAATAGTTATATGTCTTTTGTTTTAATTTGTTTGTCCTACTATTTTTCTTACTGTTTAGTAAATTTATTTTTTTCCACTTACAAAACTTTAAATAAAGTACATGTTAAATATATTTTTAACTTCCAAAGTTATTTTTTCTCATTTCATCTTTAAAAACTTTTTTTTTTTCGAGTTTCAACTAAAGATATCCATGTCCAAACCTACTTTAATATTGGCCCTGTCCTAATTTATGTGACACTTTTTTCTTTTTAATTTGTCCCTAAAAGAATGTTAACTTATTATAATTAGAAATAAATAAATATATATATATATAAGAATCTTAGACACGCCTATGTGGAGCCCGCACAGATCCGAGCTCTTATTTAACCCTTCTTAAAAGTCACAACTTTTTAGAAAAGTCGTAACTCTTCATAAAATTCACAATTTTTCACAAGTCACAACTTTTTACAAAACTCACAACCCTTCATTTTTCATTCATACCTTTTAAAACCCGACATATAATTCCAAGGCACCAAATGAATAAAGATAAACGAATAAACTTGATTTTAATTGCAATGCGACATTACTATTCTTGCGCTTCTCAGTCCACAACTCATAACACTGATGAAATATTGAATTCATAACATTTAGTTTTTTAGTAATTAAACATAACTTCTATTTCTGCCACTATTATTAGTAGGTTTTTTCCCTCTATAGGGAGTCGAATTCAAATATATTAATTCAAGGCACCAAAAGAATAAAGAATAAACAAAGAAAATTGATCTCAATTGCAATGCGACATTACTACTCTTGCGTCTCTCAGTCCACAACTCATAACGCTTCTGGAATGGTTGAATTCATAACATTTGGTTCTTTAGGAAACAAAACTTCTATTTCTTCCACTATTATTTATAGGTTTTTTCTGCTATAGGGTAGTCGAATTCAGATACATTAATCCAAGGCACCAAAAGAATAAAAAATAAACAAAGAAAATTGATTTCAATTGCAATGCGACATTACTACTCTTGCACCACTCAACCCGCGACTTATAACGCCGTTGGAATGGTCAAATTCATAACATTTGATTTTTTAATAAACAAAACTTTTATTTCTACCACTATTATTTGTAGATTTTTTCCAGCTATAGAGGAGTCAAATCAAATACATTAATTAAGCTTCTTATAAAGTGTGTTTCATTCACCAAAGTTTTCTTTCTCCGAACCTTTGTAATGCAAGAACAACAGTCATTGAGTTATTACAGGAGTAAGTTCTGTCTTTCAAATGAATAGCCTTCTATAATAGTAAACAACATTACTTAATACTGTTCATTTATGTGTTTATTGAGGTACTTATATTGTATTGGATTCATCTTAGCAGTGAACTTCTGTTAGATTAATAAACGCTCTAACTTTGAGAATGCACACATAGACACCTCTACTCGTCCTCATTGTCTCGTAGACATCCAATACTGACATGACACATATAAACATTTTTTAAGTTGGACTTTTCAACTGTCACAATACATACGAGTTGAGGAGTCTAGATGTGTATCGAGTGTTCAGTTGTTATGTTAAGGTGTGTGCTATGTATTATGCCTTTTTCTTTTTGTTTGTGTGGATAGGACAAACTAAAAAGGAAAGAGTTTCACATAAAATTAAGACGAATGGAGTAATAAAAAATCCACTATGATATGGAAACTAAAAAACATGTATATGTACTCTCTTTCCTACAAGTCTATCGAGACTAGTTACAAGTCGCCCATGCAGAACATGGATAATTTATCTCAGTACTAATTATTAATCTTGATATAACTTATCGCAAGATTAGTAATCAAACAAGAGATAAGACAATACTACAATACATTTTTATGGACTATTTATGCCTTTTCAACATAGCAAACACACTCCTAAACATCTAGCATTATATATGTGTGTGAGAAAACGAATTAAGTACATATAAAAAAATGAAATTTATTAATTTTAAATTCTGAATTAGTCACTACTTGCTTCGCTGCTACTGAATGTGAACAAAGTCAAGGAGATAGAATCAACTCAATAGAATTAAATATTTTTATGACTGCTAAAGTGACTGAACGAAATGATGGATTGATTCAATACCAAATCCCAGTCCATTGATGGACAAGGAGAATTGCATTTCCCCCATATTTACAATCAAGAAAATGCCACAACCAAAACTTATATTCTATTGTAGCATTCTCGACCAGTTCAAGCGAGAGGAAAGATGTAATGTAGGTTGAACAAAGTAAGACGATTGAAAAGGAAGCTCGACCTATCGGGAGAGACAAGGTGATAGAGGGACCCATACAAGAATACAAGAAAAAAAACATAAAATATATACGTTGAAAAATGATAAAAATATCTATTGAAACATCTTTTATTTGTCAATATATATGGGTCCTTTTCTTAATTTTTTATTAATACTAAATTAAGTTATAGATTTGACTTTGCCACCTAAAGATAATAAAATAAAATCTTTGCAATTTGATGAGCAGAAGTCAAAAGAAGAATAGTTTCTTGACTTTACATATATTTCAGTTTCCCAATGTAAAAAACCTATTCAGATCAGATATTTATTTTAAATTAATTAATACAATAACAATAGCAAAGATAGAATTTTCATCACGAGAATTCAATATATAAAAAAATAAACACACGAAAAAATCAAAAAAAATTCTAGCTTTATGATATATACTTTTTTTTTTATGTATCTTGCTTGAAGTTTTATAATGTATAATGTATGTTTACTACTTGTGATTTTTTTATTTTTTTTTAAAAAAAGTTTAATGAAAATGTTTTCAATATTATGTAATATTATGATTTAGTCATTGACCAAAAAAAAGGGGTAAATATTATTGAGAAAATTGTATGAAATAGCAAATTATTAATTCAAATTAAATGTTATAGCCATCGTTTATTTTAATTGTAATTCGCAACAAACATCCCCTTTTTTTGTCATCTGATTCGATATACAACTATCAATTTTTGGTATATAATTAGCCATTTTATACATTTCGGTATAAAATGCGTTTGTGTTTGTATAAAACGAGAAAAAAGTGTATATACAAAATAAATACATATATTTTCATCTTATACACTTATAATTATACAAATACAAATCTTATTATACAAATTACAATGTATAAATGAATTTATACAAAACTGAACAATTTGTATAAAATTGGATGTTTGTAGCGAATTATACAAATCAAAAGCTCCATAACAAACATAAAATTTGCTATGGAGCGCAATTATGCAAACTATAGTTATAACATACAAATATGATTTTTATGTTTGTTCTCAAAGTTGCTCATTATTATTTTAACTAAAGAATCTAATGACGTGTTAATGAGACGACTTTATTGGTAATTAGAGAACTAATTTATCAATAAAAATTCTTTTTAGGCCGGAAATGTTAGATTTTCTTTGTACTATATAGTTTGTAGATTTTGAAGAAGGGTATAAATAAGATAAAAAAAAGTTAAAAAATATTTTTTACTTATAAGGTGCTAGGCTACCACGCCATCTGTTAAAAATTGGAGGTATCTTTAATTTAATAAATAATTTTATGTGTTTGGTCAATTATTTATTTATTTAAAAATGAAATCTTTAAACACAGAGACCTTAGGACATGTCATATGTTAAAATATTACCAAATATCTACTTACTTGCCACGCACTAATACATTTTCTTTTTATTTCTATTTTTGGCCAATAAATACGGGATCGTTTGATAGCTGAATAAGAAATAAGTTATTTATTTATTATCTTTTGTTAACTTATTATATTTTTATGATATTTGATAAGTAGATAAGAAATAAATTATTTATATATAAATTATAATGATGTTTGATTGATAATTTACAAACTCACATATTAATAGAGGTAAAAATTATGAGGATCAGTTATCCTTAGAATTAATAGTACTATTATTTACCGGGTAAGTTTAATAAAGAAAATTTATCATGTATTTACCAATAAAATAAAAATCTCATATGATAGTAAATACAGCTGCTTTCTCTTAATTAGAACAGTGGAATGTTTAGAAGTGTAAATAGGTGAGTTGAATTGAAATCAAAGATATTAGAATGAGTTGAAATTGAAATTGGATTGAGTCTTAACTCGTTCAAGTTTATTTTGGGTTCAATTATGTTGAATTCAAATAGGCTAAAAATCGAATTGAGTCATGACCCGTCTACTCATTTCATTTAAGACATGAAATTGGAATCTTTTTCATTTTATTTCGTCAATTTGACCCACTTAATCTCAATAATTTCAATATATTATTATTTAACTTTTATAATCATAATTTGAATTTCAACTCAAGAAAATTTAAATAAAGAAATTATAAATGAATAGATAAATCCTCAAATATAAAGTAGACAATATACCTTCAATATAAGAACATATATTAAAACAATGCAAATAATTTTTTTTAAATGAGTTGAAATTGAAAATTAAATTCGGCTCAATTGAAGATTCTCTTAAAATGAGTTAAGATTTAAATGCATTGAGATTAAGCCAAATTCAAATTATCTAGAGTCCAACGCTTAAAATTCTGAGCGAATTGAACGAATTGTTGTAGTTGGGCTCATTTTTGACACCCCTAGAAATGTTAAGTATTTTTCATTCTTAATCAAAAGTCGAAGTTTGAGTCCATCTTGTCGTTAAACTATTTTTTCATAGGACCTCCCTACACTATGATCCTATGAAAAAATAATTTAACGTTAAATAGACTTAAACTTGAGACTTTTGATTAAAAATCTTTATAATAAAATTTAAGAGTATAGTATTTTTTTTTTTTTTTTTTTTTATTTTGGTCAATAAAGGTTTAATATGACTATGTGAGTCTCTCTTTTCTCTGTCATTTCAGCTGTGGAAGGCTTTTTCTTTTTCCCTCTCTGTGTAGGGTGCCACTCTTCAATACTCAGAAGGTATATATATATATATATATAGTCTATATTATGTATAGAGAGAGAAAGTAGAAGGAGGTGAGAGAAATGGGTTGGTTTCCATGTTCTGGAGCATTGAAGCAGACCTCAAAGAAGAGGAAGAAGAAGAAGAACGATTCGCCTAATTCGGTCCAACTCGGTTCTGGTAACTATAAAAATGCATATTTATCGTATAAGAAGACTAATTTAATGATTATGTGAAATGGGGTTGTTGTATATTTGTCAAATTTCTAGTCTTTATTGTGATTTTGGAGCTTTTAAGTTTTAATGGTTCTGTGAAATGGGTCTTTATGTGATTTTGGAGCTTCAAGTTTTACTGATTCTGTGAAATTGGTTTGTTGTATTATTGTCGAATTTCTCTTCGTCAGATAATTTGAAGCTTCAAGTTTTGATGATTCTGTGAAATGGGTTTGTTGTATTTTTGTCAAATTCTCAGTCTTTAATGATTTGAATTTTTTTTTTTGTAATGATTTTATGAAATGGGTTTGTTGTATATTTGTGGAATTTCTCGGCTTTCTGTGAATTTGGAGCTCAAGTTTTCAACTTTTAATGATTCTATGAAATGGGTTTGTTGTAATATTGTTGAATTTCTCTTCTTGGGGATGATTCGTAGTTTCAAGTTTTAATGATTCTGTTAAATGGGCTTGTTGTATTTTTGTCAAATTTCTGGTCTTTAGATGATTTGGAGCTTCAAGTTTAAATGATTCTATGAAATGGGTTTGTTGTATTTTTGTCAATTTTCTCGTCTTTAGATGATTTGGAGCCAGAGGCGTATCCAAGATTTCGGTAAGATGGGTGCACGATTACGAAAAAATGCTTCTTAAATATAAATTTGATCAGTTTGACTTTTAGGTTCTTAATATGAGCCATTAAATTTTAAAAATTATAGGTCCAAAATATATAATACTACTAGTTTTAAATTTTAATATACACATTTGATTTAGTTATATAAAAAAAAATTTAGTGCTAAATTTTTTAAAGAATTTTCAATGTGACACACTTGAAAATTTTGGAAGATTTAAGAAAAAAATAAAAGAAAAATTAGTTGAAACGCCAAAAGTGTAATCGATAACCACTTAGAGAGGTGTTACTCAAAAACAAAAGATAAATATAAAATTTAAATTTCTATGCCCACTCAGAGAGGTGCACCCTAGCATCATCATATTATTATATGATACTTTGAACGTGGGTTCACATATCCATATTTAAATATCTTTTTAACATATAACACTATTATATATGATCTAGAGAGGGGAGCATGGGTTCACGTGAACCCACGGCACCCCCTCTAGATACGCCCCTGTTTGGAGCTTGAGTTCTACATTATTGCTTTAGTTTTACATTATTTAGAGGAATTTTAGGAGGTGTTTAAGAACTCCTAGTTTGCCTAAAAAACATGAGATATTTGTTAACATCGAATAGAATGAGCCCAAATTGAGCGAAATGATACAGCGGATTCATATTGCCGACCCTAATTAATTGGTTGGCTGATTGATTGCTTTAAGATGTACAGTTGCAACTGTTTGGTGGCGTGGAGCTATACCCCTTTTGACAATCAATGATAGTTATGGTCATTTTTTTGGTAATATTTAGGGGTAGCCCCAATGACCTGCTAAATTTTGCCTTATTGCTTTGAGTTGTTTTCATGGAGTTAATTAGTAGAGACTAAGGATTTTGGAGGTGCCGGAGAATGAATCAGAATGTAGTATGAAGGGTTCTAGGGGCTAGTTTTGTGGCTTAAGCTGGCGGATATTGCTCTTAAATATGGAAGTGGTGAAGTTTGCCATCCGGTGACTTAGAACAATGTCAACTGTGTTTTAGGGTGAAGATGTCTCTTAAGGTTGCATAAAAGTCTGTTTCATGGAACTGGAGTTGAGTCAACTGGGAATTTCATCAGATATATTATGTCAATGAGTATTTGTGCTTCTGGGATCAAAAGGAAGCATAGAAATGACAAATAAAAAGATAAAATGGTTAGCTGTCACCCAAAGGTGTGGCTAGCAGTCAATGACGTTTGAATAGATTATGAGAAACCAAGGTTCAAATACCAATAGGACAAAAAATACTAAATGATTTCTTTCATTTATGTAAGTTTTGGTGGACAGAGTTACCCGGTAAATATGCTGATGGGGGAAGTAGTAGGTACTCGATGGATTAGTTAAATAGTGACAAGTTGGCCCGGATACAATATTCATTTAAAAATGAGTCTTGAGGTTAATTATTCCTGTCTCCTTTCTGGAAAAGAGCAACTTTGCTTCTTTCCCTCCCCGTTTTTAATGTTTTTATTGGTATTCATAAGGTGAGATATACTAAAACCAAAACAAGAGCCATCCAACTTTAGTCAACTCCACAAAATTTCTTTAAAAAAAAAATGAGGAGCTTTCTATTGGATATCCAAGAGTTTCAACTTCTATTTTACCATCCAAGTTTCACAAAGCTATTTTGTTATGCAAATTTAACTCATCTCTTTTTCTTTTTTAATGTTCCATCGGGTGACTCTAGAAAGTTTTCATTTCTAAATGGACCGGGTAATGTGGGAACCGGTTGATAGGGAATAATAACGAGTGTTGCATAGTAGAAATGAATTCTTGGTGATATTTACCGAGTTAGCTAATCCAACCATGCTGTTCTTACTGTATCTTGCATGACTGTCATAATAGAAAATTTGTTGAGAACACTCAGTTATTGAAACTGCACAATTTCCCAGTACATCAAGTGGTTGTACCAAGTTCTGTATCCATGCATTTCCCACGATTGGACTAATTGAAAAGTGATCTAGATCGTTTCGGCTTCTTGATCACCCAGTTGGCTATATTTGATGTTTTTGAACCCTAGTTGTTTGGTTTCAAACTTTCAGTTCCGTGTTTTTCTTTCCTTTTGTAATTTCTGTTTTGTTTTCGTGTTCAGATAAGTTGAAGGCAAAGACACTGTTAGGTTCAAAGGAGTATGTTAAGGATGGCGAGTCTGGTCATATTGGAGCCAAGATTTTTACATTTCGTGAATTAGCAGTTGCAACAAGAAACTTTCGAGGTGATTGTCTTCTTGGAGAGGGAGGATTTGGAAGAGTATATAAAGGGCGGCTCGATTCCAATCAGGTCTTTTTCTGTCACTTTTTTCTTTTCAATAATGGAATGAAGTTCTTTTTTCGGTCTCCATCTAGTTATACCCCCAATCCACCAGATTTTGGTTGAAGTAGCTATTTTGTCGCATAGTGTTCATGAGGGATATTAGTATGGTTTTCACTATTTAATTTCCTTTCTTCATTCGTAAATTGTGTGCCGAGTCTACCCTCTTCTTTATGGAAGGAGTAGGACGGCAATGACCTTGGTGTTTATCACTTCCTTTTTGTTTATTATAATAATGATAATGACGATGATCTATTGGTAGGGGTGCTACTTGTGATGTGTGGGATATGGGTGCATGTCACAGGTTCAAACCCTGCCATAGACAACAACTTAGTATAATCCATCAAGTTTCAAACCGTGCGCAACTAGTCCTTGTGGATTTCTCGGGTCTAAATAATAATAAAAATGGAAATAACAATTTTTGCTGTTATCATTATTGCTATTATTTTAATTACTAGTATAGTACTCGCACGATGCACACACTTTTTTTGTAACAAAAACAAATCTAAGAACTAAAGCTATTTGTAGATAGTCTGCAACAGCTTGCTAGCAGTGTTATCAAAAGCAAAAAGCTCTAAAATCCATTGGGGGCTTTAAGCGCAAAGAAAGCATGGGCTTAATGTAAAAAAGCGCTAAGAGAGACTAAATACAAATATATATGTTTAGCCCAAGACGAATAATTTATAAGCATGAATGACCAATATATGAACAAGAAATTGAAAATAATTACAATAAAGTGAAAATATCAATTGTTTAGTGTCGTCTCTTCAGAAGAGGTTCATTGGCAAGGAAAAATATGCCTTAGAACCTTGATGACGAAGCAAGAGCCAGAAGAGATGGTGGAAAATCATTCCACATTGCATCTGGTGGACTGTGTGGACTGTGGGAGAGAGAAACAGTAGATGTTTTTAAGATAAGTCCAATTCCATTCATAAAGTTAAATGGAATTGTATTGTATCTTTCTTTTTTTGGTGTAAAGAAACAGATATAGAGGAATTAGAGCTTGTAGATCTGTTAGGCTCTCTGTAAGTTGTCGTACTTAGAAAAGGATGGTTCTAAAGTAGGTGTCAAGCTGAGAAAAGGCGGAGAATTTTGGAATTCAAGAAAAAGAAAGACATTGCCCAATAGTTTTTCTCTCATTCTCTTCTTTTGTTCCTCTTTTGAAGGTCTCCAGCATATCCTTACTGCTGAAAAATACAGCATTACCAGTTTTTAAGAAAAGAACCTTGATGACGACATTGAAGTGCACATTAAGTGAGGCGAAGTGCTCAACACGTTTTGAGCCTTGCTTCAAGGCTTAAGCGCGCCTTTGATAACACTACTTGCTAGACACTGTAACATTTCATTTATATAAACATCAACCTACAAAACATGAAAAGACTGAAGACAGAAAAGCAGCACTCCATTGTTGTGGTAGGCAATGCAGTTTGTCCAGTATTCACCTCCACTTTGGTAAATCTTGGCCTCTGATATGTATGTGAAGGGCTACCTCTCTGCAGACTCATCAACAAAATAGTGAGCAACATTGAACCTTAGTCCATAATCCATTTCTTTCTCTCCAAATAAATTGCCACAACCATAAATAATATACTACATATAAATGCTCTGCTGCCAGATTTTGTTTTCGCCTACCTGTTAGCCCAGTTAACATACCTAACACTTTCGAGGTGATTGCCTTCTTGGAGAGAGGATTTGAAAGAGTATATAAAGGGCGGCTCAATTCCAGTCAGGTTTTTTTCTGTCACTTTTTTCTTTTCAATATTGGAATGAAGTTCTTTTTTTGGTCCGTCCAGTCTTGTTATGTCCCCAATCCACCAGATTTTGGTTGAACTGGCTATTTTGTCGCATACGGTTCATGAGGGAGATCAGATTTTAAATGGACGTGGGGTGGGAGATTTGGGGCATGAAGTGGAGTTACTGGAAAAATTGAGGTACTCAAACAAAATGAGCTTTTCGATTTGCAAAAGAAACCTCAAAACTATTGCAGAAAGTTTGGATCTTTATCTTTTGATTTTGACTTCTTCTGGCGAATTTTTTAACAAAATCATTTGACAGTGGCATCAACTGTTATTGTGCTTGCTTTCATAGGTTTTCAGAAAGTGTAAAATATGGAGGTTACTTTTTCTTTTCTTCTTGCTTGTTTATTACAGAGGGAGGTTACAAAGTGGGTAGTGGGTTGGTGGCCAATTAAGAGAATTGAGGAAACTGAATAATTAAAAGCCGTGACATTTGAATTGTCTAAAAATTGTTTTGTGACGAGGGTAGTTAGTTTTGTTTTAACAATGGCCATGTGTCAGTTAAAGATAATGCCACTTGGCTGTTTGTGGGATTTTTGCCCCTGCTTTAATTAATACTGTATAAATATATAGGTAGATAGATATAGATATAGATTTTATTTTCGGGTACTGTGCTTCATAATATTGCTTTGGACTCTAAGATATGGGCTGGAGCTTTGCTTTGACACCTCCTCATTTATTTTCTGTAGATTGTTGCCATCAAGCAACTCGATCGTAATGGATTGCAAGGGAACAGGGAGTTTCTTGTTGAAGTGCTGATGCTAAGTCTGTTACACCATCCTAACCTGGTAAATTTAACTGGTTATTGCGCTGATGGAGATCAAAGACTTCTGGTTTATGAATATATGCCACTAGGATCACTGGATGACCATCTTCATGGTAATTTCTGTAATATTGGTAGCCTCTTACATTATCTATGCATTTTTGGTTGAGATATGGATTTAAATCAGGTATTTGCAGATCTTACACCCGGTAAGAAAGTGCTTGATTGGAATATGAGAATGAAAATTGCAGCTGGAGCAGCAAAGGGCTTGGAATATTTACATGACAGAGCAAGTCCACCTGTAATATACCGCGATTTAAAATGCTCCAACATTTTGCTCGGTGAGGGGTATCACCCGAAGCTATCTGACTTTGGATTGGCTAAGTTGGGGCCTGTAGGAGATAACACTCATGTCTCTACTAGAGTTATGGGTACTTATGGGTACTGTGCACCAGAGTACGCCATGACTGGTCAGTTGACGTTAAAGTCGGATGTTTACAGCTTTGGAGTCGTCCTCTTGGAGATCATCACCGGAAGGAAAGCAATTGAAAGTTCAAAAACTGGAGGAGAACACAATCTGGTTGCATGGGTAAGATATTTTCTGACTATATAATCCCTCCGTTTCAATTTGTTTGTCTTACTTTCCTTTTTAGTCCAAGTCTGTTTAAAAAAAGAAAGCCTCTTTCTTCTTCTCTTTTGCAACTCTTTAATTCTAACTTTCCACATGGTTTTTATATAATACAACAAGATTAAAGGACATTTGGGTACATTCTACATATCTTAAGACCACAATATTCAACTGTCTTCTTTCCTTCTTAAACTCCACGTCAAGTCACAACAGACAAACAACGGAGGAAGTACCTTTATCTTGTTGTCTCCGTTCTTAAGAACCTTTTGGAAGATAAAAAAAGTTACTTCCTTTTTGCGTTGAAACAAAATACTATAATCATTTTTGGATAGAACTTCAATATCCCTACTGTCTAGATACTGGATTGATATTTTAGAGGCTTCCAGGCAGATCCAGCCATGCAGTCTATGTTGCTCGAACTCCCCAAAAATACCTCTTGAGGCATGTTGGATCCTCTAAAAGTATGCATTTTTGGAGGGTCCGGCACAGGTGAGGCAACATTTTGGAGAGTCTGAGCAACAGCTTGCAGTGAGGTTCAGTTTTCTGTTATTTGGAATACTTAATAATGGAATTTGGACGTATAGTCCCACAAAGTGGAGCCTGAGGAGGTAGAGTGTTTGTAAACCTTACTCCTACCTCAGAGGTAGAGAGGTTTCCGATAGACCTCTGGCTCAAAGAAAAACAAATCAAAGCAGTCCCGAACAAGAAGTAATGGAAGTACAATAAACAACGTATAATAACAAGAAAGCAGATGGTAACAGAACACAAACTACATCAAAACAAATTCGATAATCATGGTACAAGGACAAAAGATATTAACAAAAATCGAAGGACAAGAAACTACAGAGGCAATATTATGACTACTAATATGAATGGAAAACAATAATATTTTTGCTATTAAAAAACCAATTTATAGAACCAAGTTCAAATATCATACTCATTCTCTTCTTTCCAGGCAAAGCCGTTGTTCAGAGATCGGAGAAAATTCTCACAGATGGCTGATCCAATGCTTCAAGGACAATATCCAGAAAGAGGCTTGTACCAAGCTCTAGCAGTTGCAGCAATGTGTGTTCAGGAGCAACCTAACATGCGTCCAGTCATAGCAGACGTCGTCACAGCTTTATCTTACCTTGCTGCACAGAAATTTGACAGTGATACTCAGGGAGTTCAAAACTTGCGCTGGACACCTGCTACTCCACCTAGAACGAGACGTGATGCTGATAAGCGACAAAAGGGTGGCAGTTATGAACCTAGATGGTGATAGGAAGACTAAACAAGTTGCTCTATGAACAAGTACATAATATCAAGACGAGTGACCTCTTGGATTACAGCTAGTTGAAGCTATAGATCACAGTACAAACGACAATCAAATGCACCTCAAGTACAAGTTCAGCCAAACGGAACTTGTATAGTCAATGACCACCAAGATTTTGTACTCGGAAGTCAGACCAGTTATGCTTATCTTCCCTAATATCGAGCATGTGAGTGCGTAGTTGTTTCGTGTTAGTGCAGCTTATGGTTTTGCTCACTTCCTGGTAGCCCTGCATAGCTTGGAAAAGTATTTTTTGTTGTACAAAGTGGGCTTGCCTAACCATTTTCGTGTGCAAAAGTATTATATTGTGAAAAGGCAAATTATGATGTATAATGACACACTCAAGATTGCATTTAATTATATTCTTATTTTAGCCATATCTTTGTGATTAAAAATCATTTAAGTGAACAGTCAAAAACACATTTAAAGTATCTTTCTTTTGAGTTTCATATTTGAACTATTGTCAACTATTTATTAAAACACACTTCTATCAGCTGACCACTTTTTCTACCTTAAGTATCACCATCGTTCAGATAGGAAAAGCAAATAACTAATAGTTAAGTTGTGTTTCAATAAATATTTGCTGATAGTTCAGTTACGGAACTCAAAAAATTGAGATATTGTAAGTGTATTTTTAATCATTTAACTCGAAACATAATTGAGTATTGAAATGAAATGGGTTGGGTAGGGTTGGATGAATACGGAGAACACTCATATAGGTGTATTTAACTTAAACTCTCACATTCCATAACGGCTACAAGAAGATGCCAAATTTCTTTACAGGTAAGTTGTAACTGTACAGAAGAATCAAATAACTGTTGAAACAAAATAGAGCTGGGAGGTGCAAGTTACACTTCAACAGGACGTCGAAAGGACCTAACTACACATGCAACCAATTGAGGGTGTAATCACCACCTCTTATAATCAAACTTTCAGCATACACCTTCAATAAGCAGCAGCTATGCTTACTATTCTTGCTGTCCATTAGCTTCAGTCGCCGTACTGCTCATTTCTGGTCCTTCATCCGCAGATTTCATTTCGTTCAGATTGCTTGGTTTCGCCTGTCAAATCAGCAAAATTCATCATTGAGCATTCTTAGGTCTAAGTTCTTGTGTTTTTATCTTGTTCTTAGGTCTATGTTGATACCGAAAGTTAAGACCCGTCAGGGAAGGCCAAAAGGGAAATAATAACCATTTAACACAATCATGATTAGTGAAAGAAATGAGTCCTCTCATGCAAAATGTGAAGTCTCATCTTTGTGACACTTCTATTTCATATTGGTAATGTTGTCACCTTTTATACAGGATTAGGCATGTCTGGTCCTCCTTCGTATATTATCGTATTGGATACAATCTACAGGCATGAGCCATTGTCTAAACCCCCCACGATAATTGTGGTTTTTGACTTGAAAAACACCACTTAGACAATGATGATCAAATTTCAGAATGTGTGATTTCACACCACTAATTAGGAATCTTCACTAGTTACGCCTCCTAAAAAATATTATGCTTATACTTTTACTTGCCAAGAAGAGATGCTACCATTTATCATTTGTATCAATAACAGATAATTACCCTATAACCGAGGGGAGTGTCAACAATACCTTGTTCCGATCACGCCAACCAAGGCCGAACGATAGTAGACCTGTCCTTTTTGCTGGTGCACCTTGCGGAGAATCTGGTTTTGTCGACCTGACAAATACATGGTCACTTTAAATTATCTATACACCAAAATAACAAGAAAAGAAAAAAACTGAGTGATTCTGAAAGACAAATCCCTTAACACGAACATTAACCATATTTTATAACATAATAATCTCTTGGCTTATACAGAGATACTTTCAGCACGAGTCTGACTTGAGAAATACCCACCTAACTATAAAAAGTTCTTAAATTATTGTACTCTTCACATCTCCGTCAAAGACAGAATACCAACCAACAGTTATCAAGCCTTTGTTCAACTTTATGATATTATTGGAAGAACACATCTCAAACTCCCAACATCTAACAAATAAAGCTAAGACTTGTTATGATAGACGTAGGAGAGAGCAAGGATACCGAGATGGTCTAGGTAAACTGATCGTGTTAGTAGTTTTGACTTTTTCTTTCACCAAATTCCAAAGTGCTGAAAGTATCACATCACCAAAAAAGAAAGAATAGGCTGAGGGAAGAAGATCATAAGTAACTATAATTCTTTTGTTTCATATACTTGGGTAACAAGCGGCACCATACACTTTTTGCTGACAATTGGGCTAGATCTTTTCAGCTTACGATAATTAGATGATCGCTTAATAATTTATTGACATTACACCAATACACCCTGTGGAGAAACTTTTTCCTTGTAACAGAAATTAGGTTAGCAGTTTGTCAAATGAATCTATTTTTGCATCAACATTGTGTTTCGAATTACAAAACTATGATATTACCTTTCCAGTAACATCTCCGTAACAGAAATTAGGTTAGCAGTTTTTCAAATGAATCTATTTTTGCATCAACATTGTGTTTGGAATTACTAAACTACGATATTACCTTTCCAGTAACATCTCCCTAGCCAGTCACCATAATCATTGAATTTCTATTTTTTCTGATGTTTTCCACCCTTCATTGACCAGATCATAGTCCTATGTGTGCTTCATAATGTAAATATCCTGGTTTAAGAATTGTCTTATATGCTTGCTTCAATTAATTTTCTTGTGACAGGGTCGTGCAGCTGGCTTATAGAGATTTACCTAATATACAATCAACATGTGTTGTTTCAGTGATGGTTCCGTGGTTCTTACTCAGTCAGAGTAAGAGTAAATTTTTACATTAAATTGGCTATTCCCCTCTTTCAAGATGTATCCTGGATAAAAGATAAATTGTGGAAGTGTGAGTGAATCACTGTCAGGGAAACTCACAACATAAACTCCCAAGCAGAGTGGTTTTCCCGCAGGTTCTTTGCCAATTAACAGCCCCCTTAGCAGACTGTCTGGGTTGCTTAATTGGTTCTATGCCAAGTAAATAAATTGGTGTACCTTTAGGTGCTAATTATAAGAAAGTGGAGTCATGGAACTATTGAGGTGAATCGAAGTTGGCAGTTGAACGAAACAATATCTTTCTAGAGGAGGCAGACTGGATTTTAAGAAATCTCTTTCAAGTCTCCCCGATTATCAGATGACTACTTTAGTACATCCAAGGTCCATTTTCTGAAAGGGCTCTTAGCTGTTGGAGTTTCTTTGACTGTACCGTGCAGTGTTGTGAAAGGTGATCGCCTCGTCGCCAATGGCGAGAGGCGAGGCGAGGCGACCCTTCATCGTTTTTTAGCTTTGTGGCGAGGCGATCTTGGAAAGGCGACGCCATGACGACAAAGGCGAGAGGCGAGAAAGGCGTTGCCTTTGGTATTTTTGTTAAAAAAGGCGACTAATTTAGGGTTTTAAAAGCTAAAAGGTAATTTTAGGGTTTTCGACTACACTCCTCTGACAACCAGCCAGACTTCTCCGGCAACTCCAAAGTCCAATCAATACATATTTCTTCTTTTCTTCTTCCTCATCCTCAGTTTCTTTTCCTTCTTCTTCCTCAGATTTCAGAGTCACTTCTACCTCTGTTTTGACTTATGTTTTGTTTTTTCTCATTCAAGTTCTAGACTTTTAGTATGTACTATCTATTTGGAGTTTTTGAATTGATATATTTGCTAATATGTTATTGCTATTGAGATTTTGATTATTTATATATGCAATTAAATATTTAAATTTTTGATATTAATTGGCATCACACTTCAAAAAGGCGAGCGCGCCTCGCCCTTGTCGCCTTTCGCCGTCCAAAACACGGATACTGTGGAGTATCATGGACAATGCCATGGACAATCAAGGGCTTTTTGCCAAGTAATTTTTTACAAATGATACCCAATTGATTATTTTTTTTGAAATAGAATACCCAATTGATTATTTTGGTGCATTTTTTTCTGGAAAGGAGCAGGAAAGGTTTTAGGGGTCGTTTAGTGTGATGGATAAAGAAAAATAATCCTGGGATAACTTTTTAGTACCCCTCAATTCTTTGTTTGGTTACAAAGTGTGGGATATAACTTATCCCAGGATTAATAATTATGACTGGGATAAGTTATCCCAACTTGAGGGTGGACTACTAATCCCGGGATAAAAAATGTAAAATAACAAAATTACCCCCTTAAACTCTCTTTTATAAACAAACAACCTATTCATAGAGGGTATTTTTGTAAACACACAACTTACTCTTAGAAATTATGTCATGCATATTTGACAAACCAAACAATCAATAAAAAACAATCTCAACATAACTAATCCCATCATAACTTATCCCAACATAACTTATCCCATCATAATTAATCCCAACATAGCTTGTCTTCAAACCAAACGACCCCTTAGTGTCCACATAGTTCAGCAGAAGTTAAAAAGGAACTATTGACATTTTTCTACACATATGTTGGATGCACAAGAACTAGATTCACAAGAAAAGAGAAGATGTAAAATTTAGAATGAACTCAGAACTCTCACACACCGTGGGGAAGATAGGGCTTTGACTTGACCAGATTCATATTGCAAGGTAGCTTCAAGCATCGATTCAGCCATGACAACTCTCTTCTCCATCTGAGCAACAGAAGCCATAGCCTTTTCATACTTTTCCTGCATGAAGAGGTTGTTCAGGAAATTAAGTATCCCATTATGAAACTTCTAACTAAGCTGAGACTGTAAGCTAAATGCCACTGCTTTTGGCTTCACAAGAGAGCTTTTAATTGAAAAACTTAGCAATTTCATTACTTCTTCTCAAAAACCAATGCATCAAATGGCA
>JAJOOS010007158.1:0-21011 GCA_029582725.1 Solanum chiquidenum
GGCATGTCCCAACATTTCTAGTCAGTTTAGAGGCTTATTTCAGACATAGTTAGATTCAGCTTAGTATTGAGTTAATATCTTCTTTGTATTAAACTCATTAGTTATCATTTATCTCAGTTATAGTATATGGGTATTCCCCATCTTTTCATTTTATTTATGATTTAGCTTCCGCATCAGTTTATTATCTTTAGTATGCATATGATCATGCCAGCAGAGTTAGCTTGGGATCACTTGTGGTCCTAGGTCCCGTGTCCGCGTCTCGGGGTAGTCTCGGGGCGTGACAATGGCGCTTGCATAATTTCATCATATCTATTTATCGTTGTTAAGCATGATAAAGATATCTAACGAATTGCTGAGTCATAGGGTTGATAATATGGTCATGGTTTACGAGCTATTGCATAGGAGCGGGGGTTTTACCCTGTGTGCACCCAAAGGATAGCGGCTGTGGGTTTTCCTTGTCATAAAAATAAATAAATATGGTCATGGTCTCTCGAGCCTCTGACTTTCTACCTAGATTAGCTTCACACCTACATCTTTGAGTGGGGATATGGTAAATCAATCCGAAAGTATTTATATATCTTCATGTATTTGAGCCAAGTAAGGCAATCTAGGTACGTCTCCATCCTTGCCGCTAATCTATCCACACACGAACCCTATTCCCTTTAACCCACGTTCTATTCCTAACTTTCTTCTCTCGAGTACCACTAGGAATTATTTGTTTATCTTATGGGTCGCAAAGCCACAAAATAGTAAACATAAGATTAAGAGAACAAAGCATGGATGGTATAATCCGCAATAACAATCGATTAATGGATATGATGTTCATACTATGGCCATAACCCTAGATTGAGGCCTTTTAGTCACTCATAGTCCGATTACAACTACTAGAATTCATAAACAAACAAGAAATAAAGCTATGAAAAGAGTTAAAAGAAGTAACCCTAGAAGAATGGTGCTTCGCTCTTGCTATGTGCTCCTAATATGTTTGTCCTCTGTGTCCTTTGCATCCTCTCTTCTCATTATAAAAAAGTGACTAAGTATGAGTATTTATAACTTTAAAAAAACACCCTCAATGGCCCACCAAGTCGGACTAGGAGAAGGCCAAAAATTGGCCAGGTCTGGATTATCGTGAAGTAGTCCACTTCGCTTCTTGCATCGTGAGACTTTCTGTCTCGCCTTTCCCTTGCCTTGTGCAGGGTGTAAACTTCAGCGGGGGCTTATTTTTTACCCCTATTCGCTTTACACCTCGCGTGGCGAGCTCCATAACTTTGCCTTGGGCTTGGCTTTGCAAGTTTCGTCCACTTCTGCTCCATATTTAATTGATTTTGTGATCTTTTCACCTACAATGCACAAAACACCTTCCATAAGCTCTAAATCATGTAAGTGAGTGAAAGTAACAAGTATTAAGCTAGATTATCCTCAAAACAAAGTACAAATGTGGGAAAAACATGGCTAACAGAGTGTATATATACCCAACATCAGTTATCGCCCAGTCTCTTGAGCCAGGGAACACTTTTGGATGGTGGCTCTTTTAAAGAAACAGAAGGAAAGGAAATCTAAAACAAGAAACTGCAGCTAGCAATTCCTCTTTGGATTTATTAACGCTACATAACGATATTCAGATACATACTCCATAACATCATGAATATTATTTCTTTACTAAGAAATTCATATACACGATACCATGCAATGTGATCATTTTGCTGTGTGTGCTGTGGCTCACCCTGTTTCAGGATTTGTCGCAACAGGCAATATTAGTTGCTAAGGAGCTGACTATTACTGCATTTTGCAGGAGAGTACCTGGCCCTAACAGGAGACAAGCTCAGTGGAGCGGAAATGATGTCCTGTGGTCTTGCTACACACTACTCTCTCAGCGAAGTCAGTTCCTTCCATTGAATCTTAAATTTCTCTAGTTTCTGTACAGTTACTAAGATTACCTGATAAATATGTATCTGGCTATATTGCTTTCTCCTTTCCAATCCTCTCAGAGGCTTCCCTTAGTCGAGGAACAACTCGGAAAGCTTATGACGGATGATCCTTCTGCCATTGGAAATTGTCTTGCAAAATTTGAAGATGTTGTCCATCTGGATCAAATGAGTGTATTCCAAAGGTACTGCCCATCTTGTGCAGCAGTTTCAAATTAGAGATCCATACCGTTTGAGCTTCCATTCAGATGGGGAGTGGGGTGGGTTTTGTAAAGGTTCTTTAGGTATCTAGGCTTCTTTAGAAAATCAATCCCTTCCTCCCTCTTGTTGTAGAAACCATTTAACCTGCATCAGTCAATGGACCCTGAACTTTTCATGCTTCTAGTTCTCATATTGCTTAGTGCATTAACCTATTTTGAATTGTTCTCTCGCCTTCTAGCAATAATTTTAGCTTCTTTTTATAATAAATTTCAATTTGTGGCATTCACTACGTATGGCTACATCTCTTTTGGGGATGCATAAACACACTTATTGGAGAGTACCCTATGCAATCTTTAAAAAAGAAATACTATTCAAAAACAAATTGTTTTGCATTATTAGTTACTTTCTTTAGCACTCTTCATTGCGACTTGATTGTATGTTAGCATTATTCTGCATCTATGACAATTGGAAGTGCTTCATCACCCAGTTACACCTGCTGTCCAACCTTACACCTTGCTTGCCTTAAGTTCCGATGCTTAAAAGTTGGGCGATTTGCGTAGTATGAATTGTACAGGCTGATGATTTTGGTTCAAGCTTCATGCTTTCTCCTGTCTTCTAATTGTGGTTTTTCTTTAGTTTTCAAAACTTTTTGGTTATTTACCTGTTGTCCTATGTGGTTTCTGCTTGAAAACCTGCTTATATCTGATGTTTGTGTTAATCCTTTTAATATGTTTTGTGTAGGATTGAAGTACTTAATAAATGTTTCAGCAACGAGACAGTGGAGGAAATCATTGATTCTCTGGTAAGAATGTAATCTTTACCTTATGTTTTTGTAATAAAGACATCATCCTACAAAATCTCTTGAAAAGATATGAAACTGTTTCTGATGAATAATATCTTCATTTTTGTGTTCAATCAAACAATTTTAAAGGATGAGAACTTAACTAGCAGAGATCCAGAAACAGAGTTTTTGTGAGTGTACGTAACAGATATCCACATCTCAATCCTTGTCTGCACAACTATATTTCAGAAAGCATATATACATACAAATTTTCTAGGAATTTTGAATTTAATACCACAGCCACCCAAGCTAGCAAAACTATTCAAAATAATTTATAAAGGACAGGAGATTTATTTCCTGGCAGTACGCACAGGATCTAAATTTCTTCACTTGTTCTCTAAATATTTTTTTTAGCATACATCTGATCATTAATTCCTAAAGAATTTAGGAAAGTGAAACAGCCAAAACAGATGCCTGGTGCATTTCAACACTGAAGAGACTAAGAGAGATGTCGCCGTTGAGCTTGAAGGTTTCCTTATGATCAGTAAGTTCCTTTCGAACACTTACCTCTGCAACATGCTCCCCCTTCATTCTTGGATGACACTACAAGGTTGTGCTTCCTACAGATACGTGAAGGTAGAAATCAAGCTCTTGACCAGTGCATAATTCGTGAGTATCGAATGACATTACAAGCATTCTTTGGACATATTACTCGTGACTATTGCGAGGTACAGCATGTTTCTTGAATCTGGTTCAATTGGTAGAAACTGACTCTCTGCGTTTACAACTGCATGGGTGTCTTCTTATAGGGGGTTCGAGCACGGATGTTGGATAAAGATCATTCCCCCAAGGTACACCATTTTTTTTGACACTTCAGTAGATATGATGTATATTCATAGAAACAATTTATGTGGAGAATGATTTTCTTGAAATCGTTGATTAGAGATAAAGGTTAGTGGCATGTGATGGAAGTATTAAGTAGTGGGTGAGGCATGTGTGATCTTTCATCAGTCACAAATAGTCAAGAGTGAATAATATTTTCATGTGGAGCAAGTGGCATGATGTAATATTGTAGGTAGTCAACGAAAAACTTGCACCTCTAAAGCATACCACTCTTGTCACTTTCAATAGTTTATTACAATTGAAGGGGGGGGACACACATACAAAGTGCATGGACACAAAAACGAGGAACTATGATGCATGCTTAACGGCGCATTAACTCTATTGGGTGTATTTCATTTTGATTCAATGCAACTCCGTGTTGTGGAGTAATGCTGCTTAATACCATTTTCTCGAGAAATCTGGCCTTGTATACCTATTGGAGAATTGTTTGAACTAATCGTAGTTCAGTTCTTAGAGCATGCCAATTGTCAGTTTTAGAATTATCTGAACTGTTGGTAAAACATGCAGTGGGATCCTCCAAGCTTGGAACATGTGACGAATGACATGGTAAACGAGTACTTTTCTCCCTTGACATCAATTGAACCTGATTTGGAGCTACCAATACAGCAACGGAAACCATTTGCAATAGGAAAGCACTAGTTTTCCAATCAAGTATTATTCTCTTGGCTGATAACAGGCCAAAAGAAAAGTTCGCCTGTGCTTATTCTTGCTACTGGTTTTATTGGATGAATAAAATTAAGAGAGAATTGCTATGTAGACTTTCTCAATGAACTTGTTGAATTCTGAGCAAGGACAGAGATCTGATTGCTACTTTAACGTTTGCGGAAATAAGCAAGCGGTACATTATTTTTGAAAACTATCTCATGTCCTTATGAATTACATGACCAAATAACTTGTGGAGACTGTTACCAGACAGTAAACAAAGAAACTAAAATAGATGACAGCCACACAAATCTACTAAATTAACAATTGAGATAGAGCAAGTTTGTAGAATTAGGCAGATTCTGCCAGATCAGTTGTGAAGAAAGACAAGAGGAAAGGAAGAATGAAAGTAATTGAGAAGAAGATATTCTGATCTTATAAAATCTTGATCATAGAGTACTGCATACTAGTGTTTATATACACACATAACTAGTTTAGACTTTAGTTAATTGTAGTAACTACTTGACTAATGACCTGTTAACTAACTAATCAACTAGATCTCGTAACTAACTTCTCTAACAACTGTACTAACAGTTATTTAACTAACTGTTTAACCATTCTCAACAAAGTTCATAGGGAACTCTAAAAAAGGAAAAAAAATGTACTTAAATTATGTGAAATTGAACAAAATTATTATCCTACTAATATGTCATCTGTCAATAGCTTGGTCCAAAATGTACTTTTTGTTATTTAATGGGTCAAAAATGTCTTTTTCCTATAAATATATTAGTATATTGATCTGCTTAAACATATTTTATTCCTGATAAAAATATTATTATTAAAGAATCCAATTCTTGTTTCTTTCTTTTAAAATTACTTTAACCAACAAATAAGTAGGAAATAATCTCTTTTTTTTCTTCTTCTTAAATCTTTTTAACGTTTAAAATAGAATAACTCAATATACCTTTTTAACTGAAAATATAGATCATATATATAAGATCATTGTAACCTATCATAAATTTTTATTTAAACAACGATAAAATATTTTTTAATAAATAGAAAATATTTTTATTTTTTAAATCTTTTCTGAATTGAAGTAGGATGATTTCTAATTTAAAAATGATCATTAAGAAAAGAATGTGTTCTTTTTAAAAAATATATATATATTTCTTTGGAGAAAAATATTTTTGACTCATTATAAGTAAGCATTTTTAGACCAAATTATTAAGTAAACAATAAGAACATTTGTTAGATCAAACTATTGTGGACAAGGACATTTTTGTTCAATTTGCATAGTTGAAGGGCATTTGTGACCTTTTTAATTCTATCTATTAACAGCCCTAAACAAAAACGAAGCCCTATTTTTCTTCTTTGTTCATGCTATGTATGTATTGCCTATTGATTATACATGATATAAAATGGTGGAAATTTGAATAATGAATAGGAGAGAAGTACATGAATATACACAGATATTATATATACATATTGATAAAGGGGTATGATTGAAGGCTTATGCAAGAGAATTTTTAAAAAACCACTTTTCCCCTCTAAAGCCTAAAGGTCACTTGTTTTTTTAATTTGTTGTCTTTTGACTCAACTGACGGCATACAACCATGTTTGAGTTCCCCAATGACTCAATAGACATTTTATCTACTAATATTTTTTCCTGCCGATTGAGTTGATGAAAGAAGCATGTCAGCAACAATGAGAACCGGTCGACTACAAATGTAAAGTTGTTGCATAAAATGTCATATTGCCTTCTAGACCGTTAACTTTCTATTTTGTGCAAGTATAGCTAAACATATATCATATATCCTAAAATATGGCTTTCCATCACACAACATCATACAATTCTCACAATCTTCAATATTCATAGTTGTACAATGTTTTTTGTTGGATAAGGGTATAGATGCGGAGGCTTCTTGATAGGACAAGACTAGATTTGAACTACAAGGGTATTTTCACAAGAAGAAGAAATCTAACTAAATTATCTAAAAGGGGGACACAATTTAACTAGCAACACAACTATCCTATTTGTGCAAATGGGCCAACATAGAGTTAGATGGAAGAAAATAAAGGAAACGATAATGGGAGATTAGAGACACTCAGTATTTATCTATTTGTTTTATTGAGATATGCAGTCAGTCTCCAATCAGGAAAAATAAAACATCTCATAATCCAAACTGCTTTAAACACAACTCACAAAGCTCATTGAAGAAAGTCCAAAAGCTTAAGTAGCTTATCACTCATCAGGATGGTGATGGTGATCAAAATTAACTACTTTGGGTTGGCACATACAGAAGTTGACAACATAGTATCCTTCAATTGGTACTCAAAGGTGTGTCGATATCAAATGGGAACGTAAACAGATTATTTTTCTCCAATGGATGAATTAATTACATGTGGAGACTTAGACCAGAAAGAAGAAAAAGAACAGATATCCATGAGCAAATACAAGGAATCATACAGTTTTAGTTAGAAGCTTAGCTTCCAGTAACCCAACAAGGTTCATCTGTATCTCTTTTTAAAAAATCCTCTGCCTTTTTGACGTATACATTACTCCGCTGATTTTCCTCTGGGTTTTAATATCATCAGTCTTAGCAGTAAGTGATCAACTAATTAGCTTTCTGAGTCTCTTTTCAGACACACTCGCAAACTTATTCTGTGGTTCCAGAACGAGTGCATGTCTAATATCTGCAATATCAAAATCCACAGTACATTAATAAATGAACTAACTAAAAGGAAACTGGATGCCCATCTCTGGCCAGGACAGACCATCCAACCTGACTTTAATAAATATAGTTCACAGTTAACATGAAAAGATAATATGGAAAGCAAGTCACCAAATTTACAGTCAACATAATATTCCTCAAAAGTTATTAGGATTAACCAGAAAGTGGTTACATAAACATAGCTTCTTTTTTTCAACACATATCCATCCATATGTATGTATGAGCATGAGCCAAAAACAACTGCTGAGATCGCACCTACTGCTAATTTGATCCCCACCTGATCACGCCCACTGCTACTTAGATCTGCCCGGTGACACACGAGGCACTGCATAAATGAAATAGCAGCCAACCCAGAAAACCTGACCCCCTCCCCCCTCAAGCGGCCTAATACAGATCTTTTAAAACTTACATGAGATGACTAAATCAAATTTTGTAAATAATATTTGCCATTAGTTTTTGGAAAGCTAGTCATGGGGAGATAACAATTCTGAGCAAATTCTGTGCAATTAAAAATTTTCTTCCTACGCAAATGAGACCATAAAAAGATGGCTGAAAAGGACTAAAGATAAAATTGCACGCAGAAAGTGCGCAAAGAACTGGAAACATGCACCTTGCAACAGACAGACCGGCACATAACATCACAAACTTACCTTGAAGAGCCTCTTTATAGAAGAGAAGGGACTCCCTGGCAGTTCCCCTTCTCATATAAGCCTTTACATTCTGCACACAAATAAAAAAATCCACCCAGTCAGAAAATATTTGGATCATAAAAATGGACATTGAATATATGGGAGATGGGCATCTGCACTCTCATGCATCAAATAGTGAACCTAAGCTACAAGAGGAAAAAGGTAGAATAATATGAGTCTACACCACAAGAGAAATTGTACAATGTATCACCTTGAACAAAACAAGAGAAATGGTACAACATTCATATATCTTACACAACTCAAACAAATTTGCTTGACAGGAGTTTCTACCACCACTTATTGAATTGTAAACGTACTTGAGAAATTCATATGTTTTCTGATAAACTTTTGGGTGCATTTTATGTTATGCTTAGATTACTACATAATATCCACAGGACAAACCGCCAGACAGCAAATATAAACAGAGGGAAAAAAGAGTTCTTTTCAAAACTAACACTCCTTTAAGGTTAACTTTTTAAAAGATTTTCCCTTAACAGCCCTGTAATAGGGTGAAAAGCCCTTCATCAATATGGCAATGCAAGTGAATACTATTACCCTGAAATAATATTTCAAAACAGTATTAGATTGGGTACAATTCAAAAAAAAAGAAGTTAAACAGTTCACTAATATTAGTTGCAAAATTCCAAGTTTCTCCTGATACCTTTTTATCAAGTGAAATTGCTTTAGTACAGTCCTCTTCAGCTTGTTGGAAGCTGCAAGTCAAATCACTCAGTAAAAGACGAATTCAAACAGAAAATATTGAAGAAGTTGCACTAGTATCATAATTTATTATCATACCATCCCAATTCTAAGTAAGCAGCTGCCCGGTTGGAATAATATGTAGCGTTGTCATTCAATTTTATTGCTTCTGTATAGTAGCTTACAGCTTTGTTCCACTGCTTGCCCTTAAATGCAGCATTCCCCTATATAGAATGCATCAAATTACCATGATAAACTAGAAGAGCATACTAATGACAGATCCCACAACATTCAGAAAATGGTAAATTGAAGACGAATGACTATCAGGCACAACATTCTTTCATTTCTCATTTGTTAAGTTTCAAGAAGCCTAAAACACAGTATCAAAAAGATGAAACAATTGCATATACTGTTACTTAAGACTGAACTTAAAAATCTGTAGTATAGACTGTTAGCCATGCTTGCAAAATTTGCTACAATTATGGTAACCGCGTGCCAGTAGCATTTTGAGTAGAAACTGAATGTTACTGGTAAGTCTTATTAGCATACTCTTCTTTTGGAGGAGAGACCAGGCAAGAGAGATATAGTAGAAATGCACAAATTTTGTAAAGATATGAAGAAAAAATGAGAGCATTTTGCTTCTCACCTTCCTGAAGAAGGCAAAATAACAAGAAGCAAGGATGATTACAATGTGGAAAAAATTGGAAGAAAATTCCAAATATTTAATCAGCCATCTTGAATAATAATAATTTCAAGTGCCCCATACTGCTCCTCATTAGAGATATTATTGAATCTTTGAGGCTTGCAGCTAAAAGGCTGTAATAAGGAGCTGGGAATTTAACTATCAGGTATTTGCAGACTTTCAGATTAGGAAACAGAATAGTGTGATGCCCAACTTATGAAACAGAATAGTGTGATGCCCAATTTAATAATCGGCAAAATAATCATTCAAATAAACTAAGCAATTGATTTTAGCATATTAAAAGAAAAAAAAAAAGTGGAGAATAAAACCTTTTCTTTCAAAAGCTCAGATGCATCAATGCTACCATTGGTATCTGGTAATGGAGATGCACTGGATTGTATGCTTACTTCCTCTTGGATAGATGAGTACATATCCAAGACAGTGTCAAGTAGAAACTTATCAGTCCCGTGAGATGCAATAAATGACAGGGAGATAGGATAGTTATCATGTTCTCCAAAAGGAATGGCAGCCTGACATTCAAAACAAGGAACAGATTGTGCACAGTGAAATCACTAAAATATGGAAAGAAAACAAAAGTATGAGGATGACTAAGTACTACTTGATGCTTGAATACTGCAACGTGGAATTACCTGACAACATCCTGACATGCTGGCAATGCCCAATAAAGCAAATGCTCTATCATGAACTTCAGCAGATAGACCTTTCCTTGACTTTAATTTTAAAGGAGGATCTGCAATCGTCGGAAGAACCAATATGCCATCGTTCTTCAAACAAAACGAAATGAGTCCTTGAGACACAAGTTCCATGAAAGGATACCACAAACAATGAAATCAATGTAAAGATTCTCGGACTGGGCATGTTCTCCTTATTCAACTTCAGACTGAACTGATATTGTATTTTTACATTCAACTTTTAAAAAGAAATTATTTTATGTGATGCAGTCAAGCAGAGGAATCAGGAATCTATATCAAATAATAAGCTGATAGTAGTCAAATATAACATATAAATCATTAATAGAATTTGCGTAGAAGTTTCTTAGGTCCTTTTTATATGTCATTTGATAAGCAGATATAATAACACGGGGATCAAGAATGGAACTATAATACATATGTATTGTAATGCAAGGTACCATATTATAGGGAATTGCAAAAAGGAAACAACTAACATGGAGGGGATTACAGATCCCTTCATTCCTGCAATACTTATCCTTAATTTGAGGGATACGACAAAAAAAGGACACCTAACTAACATGAGTCTTACGTACCTTTTATTAATTTTCAATAACAAAAGACCCACAACCAATACTATATGCACTATGAATTTAATCAGCCAACCAAATGCCTCCTAATTTGTTTGTGTATTATATGTATGCCAAATATTTTAGGACAACCCGAAAAACAAACATTGTTACATAAAAAGGGGATGCAAGACTAGATATTGCATCAGACATTTTTGAAGTGGTAAATGACATAATAAACTTTTCAAAACTGTTCCCTGACATTTGTACCAAAGTTATGTGAAATATTAAGTTCAGAGGCATATGCAAAATTTCTAAAGGATGGGTGCACTTGTGAAAAGATGGATTTAATATATAAATTTGACTGGTTTAACCTTCAGGTTCTTATCACTTGAACCCGTTAAACATTTAAAATTATAGGTCCAAAATTGATTCTTATATCCAAATAGTGATTTTATATATATAGTTACATTTTGTGTAGAAGGTATTGAGATCATTGACTGTATGCTATATCATCGAGTACTAATTGTTTTAATATACACATTGGTTTAATTATATAAAAAAATTGCATTGATAAAAATAGGAATTTCCAATGTGACAAATTTGAAAATTTTGAAAGGTTAAAGCAAAAAAAGAAAGAAAAAATATTAATTAAAACGCCAAAAGTGCTACCAATAACCACTTAAAGAGGTGTTACCTAATTTTAGAACAAAAAAGACAAAGATAGATATAAGATTTAAATTTCTATCCTCACTTAGAGAAGTGCACCCAAGCATCATATGATACTTCGAGTGTGGGTTCACACATCTATATTTAAATATATTTTAAAAAATATAACACTACTCTACATGATCTCAGGAGGAGAGCATGGGATCACATGACCCTGTGACCCCCTCCTAGATACGCCCCTGATTAAGTGGCTTTGACGAAGAAGAGAAGAAGCTAATGTTAGCTGCCACAAATGGAGTGGTAATCCCGACACCCCAGCCCCCCAAAACAAAACAAAAAAAAAGATAGGAAAGATGAAGAATGGGGAGAAAAGGAATCATAACAGAAAAGGAGAACTTCATTTTTTACTCAAGGCTGTCGAAAGGTACCTTCAAAAGATTCTGCATAGCAACTCGCATCTCGGTCCTAACTTTGTAAAGAACTTTGATGTTCTCAGGAGCCAAGGTAACTGCTGCAGCAATGTGATTGGTGACTTGAGAACCCAACCTCGGTTTCACAGCCTTCATCCATTCTTCATAATTTGTGTTAAACTCATATCTGAGAAAAAACTAAGCATCAGAGATGATCACAGGGAAATCATTGCCTCAACTAAATCAGAATTTTGAACAACATACGATAGGAAGAAGATGGAAAAACCAGATATAGCACATATGTAGTCGTTGAGCGTATCTATAAATCAGGAAAGGCAACAAAAGTAAAGAGTAGTAATCCCCTCTTTATTCAAAAATAAATCCAGTTAATCCCACCACTACCTGCTATCATCCACAATCAGCATCAGCTTGCACATGGCTGTCAGTGCTTTACCACTAGAAGGGCAAAATACAGCCAGTGTAACTATCAATTAACCAGTCAGCTGTTACTTAACTTCCAAATCATTTGCAGTTTTGACAAATTTACCAAATGTGGTGAACGATGGAATGCTTTAAAACTATGAAAATGCCAGTTATCAGTTGAACGTCTCAAGGTGGAAGTAGATTAACGAAACATCAGTGCCACAACTAGGTATGTCCCATAGTTGTTCTGGTGATAGAACATAAACTCTACAGAAGCCTTCTTTCTCGGTATATTCAACAGAGAAAAGCTGAAAATCCCACTAAGCTCGCTAGATGAACATGCTAAACAGAAGAACAATTTAGATAGGATCAAAAAGAGTTTTAGAGAATGAAACCATTCAGCTACCAATTCCAGAAGTCCCAATGTCAAATACTCCATAAATGAGTTTAGACATCATGTAATGCATGAGTGTCAGATAATTTATATTTTACTACATGCCAAATTTGAAATTGTCAATAAACTAGAGATTACATCTTGAACCAAGAACGAGAGTAGTTCTCTAGTTTTCTATGTAAATCAATATTTTACTAAATGCTACATGAGATTTTCAGCACCCCAGAAACGAACAAACGAAGAACTTCCGTGAAACAAAATGTCTCCATACAAGTAGAAGCCAAGAGGGTAAGGAGATGTGAGACAGAAGCAGATGATCTTGTCAACAATATTGACCTGTATTTGAAGAGCAGCAAAAACAGTTGGCTCGATATTTTGTGGATGCCTATCTGAGATTCCTCACATAAACAAACACTCCTTTCTCTCAAGATGGTCGTCCAACCCAATGCAGGAGGCCATAACTAAACTATGGCCAAATGAAATACGAGTAGGAAGAGATTACAGATAGGGATTGGAGATATCAATGCAGAGAGATTCTTGTGAAGAGAGAATCCATTAAAGAGACTCAAATCTTTGAAACCATTTCCCATTTATTATTTTTTGGAGAATGGTCTCATTTCATTAAAACATCAGCACAAAGTTTGTGCTGATAAAGAAAGAGAGAATACAATCTCCAGAGGAAACAAAACACAAAACTCCCCTTAATCAACAAAAACTTACAGGGATTATATAGCTTTGCAGTATGGATTCACTATCATTTACAGCATCCTTTACTCCAAGAAAATAAAAAGTAATATACAATTTAATTTTATTCTCTCAGAAGTTCCTTGTATTCTCAAAAAGTCTTGAAATTTCTTTCCTTCCAGACTGTCACCAAATGCATGCTAGGATGGTTTGCCATCATTTCCTTTGGTTAACACCACCAACTACTCCACTCCAAGCACTCAAGAGGTCTATTGTCTTCTCTGGTATATACCACTTCATTTTAACCGATTCTGGTGCATACTAAATAATAATCCACTAAGATACTACAGATAGCAGGACACATTGTCAAACAAGAAACGTGAAAGTGGAAAGCATAAGAAAAGTAGCTTAAAAGTTATATCACTTTCTAGTAAGAAGATCAGTCTAGTACAATATTCAAAGTATGGCATGTGCATGACCTTTGAAGAAGAAACATCACAGAAGAGAGAGCTCGTAGAGTAGACATCCCATGCTGCTGGATGTTTGATTGTTCAATGAAACCTTTTAAGCTGGGTACGTTTGATGCAATATATTGCCCAAGGTTCAAATGTTTGGGTGTCTGGTCTGTACAAGTACAAGAGAAATGAAAAGTGATACAAAGAAATCGAGAGTGCCAGCATCTGGCGACCAAATGAGTGCATCTAAAAATTATGATATATATTAGGAGGAAAAAGAAAAAGTAAACTGCAACTTACATCCAGATAATTTTTCTATTACTGTGGTGACAACATACACTGTCTTCTGTTTTGGTAAGTTACAGAGCTGAAAAAGATCATCGGCTATAACAAAGCATCTTGTCCTCTTAGGTTCAATTGATGGTATCTGAAGCAACACATGTCCAACTCGATGCAGCACAGATGGATCACGAGCTAACCATCCTGTAGAAGGGATTGCCACCATAAAGAATAGACAACTGATTTAATGCCTAGCAGGAATACCTAAAAGCCCAAAGAGACGGTCTGTTGCGGGATGGATAGATGTTACAGATGATGAATCAATTTCTTTTATATGTCTGTCACTTTATCTTTGTTAGTGCTGTCTGCCTTTATAGGTATACTTGGGCCTTCACTGACCATGTGAGGACTTTTTAGGAAAAAGATGTCCGGCCTACAAAAAGAACTAAAGACTATCTGATGAAAAGCTTTCTCATAGTCAAAATAGCTGATGAAAGAAAGAGAGCAGAAGTATGACCTTTTCATATATTTACAATACTGACCATCTTAAATTTCAATTAATCAAATTTCAGAAGCAATTTTTTTTTTTATCTCTACCATCAATAAATATAGCCAGGGCAATTTTTTTTGATAAAGGTAAAGTTGTATTCCACAGCAATGAGGGTATGCTGGCAACCATCACAAAGATTTACATCAGTGAACCAAAAAAGACCAACTCAAGAAAGCTGCTACTGAACTTATAAAGAAGAGAAAAAATTTAAAATCTGTCCAGTCACCTCTATACCCTCCTCTTTACACCAAAAAAAGAAAGTCTTCATACAACGCCATTTGATCTTTTTTTTTAAAACTGTACAACGCCATTTGATCTTTTGCACTGATTCTGCAGTATTTTCCATACACCTCTTGTTTCTTTCACTTCAAATAGTCCACCATACACAAGATGGTATCATGTTCCACCATTTCTTCTGGCTCTTACTCCTCCCTCTTCTCACCCAGCAACTAAGAAGGTCTGCAGTGTGTTCTGGCATTGTCCAGTTTTGTGTGTGTTCTGCTTAAAAAAATGGCCCATAATTGAGCAGTGACTTTGCAATGGAGGAATACATGGCTATTAGTCTCATTTGTCTCATTACACGGTGAACACCAAGAAGTTATTTCAAAGCCTCTTCTTTGCAGCTTCTCATGAGTTAGCCAGGGCAATTATAAGTTATGACTCTACCCAAATAGGCCTCACTCATGAGTATCAGAGTAACTCTTCCCATTGCTTTTACAGAAGCTCCTTCTTGTATTAACAAGTCGTGGAACATATCTTTGTTCCCAGTATCTTTGATTAGTTAGTGTTTTTTTCTTATTAACAAATGAAATACCTATAGTTTAGTACACAATTGTCCATTCTCAATTCCTTTTAATGAATGATATGAAAGGTACTCTTCCGGTGAGTGCTTCCCACCTTCAGAGTTAGTTCTTCTTCCGGTGAGTCTACACGGCTCTGATGTATCTCCACACTCCCCAACACATGGAATTGAAGCTGTCCTAAGACCCAAGGACTAAGTTCACCATATTTTGCCAATATCACTTCCCTCCAAAGGGCCTTCTCCTCACTGATTCATTAGGAGACTTTAATTCTGCACTCTCAAATTTTGGATTCCTAAACCTCCCTTTCCTTTGCTTAGCATTACTGTATTCCATTCACTAGATGATAGCCCTTTTCTTCTTTGCCTCTTTTCCGGAGGAAGTTTCTTATGAGTTTATCTAATATTTTCACCACCTTAGAGGGAATAGGAAATGGAGACATTACATAGGTGGGAAGTGAGTCTAATATTGATTTTTATCAATATGGTTCTACCTCCCCGTGAGAGGTATTGGGTTTTCCATCTTGCTAACTTCATTTTTGTCTTTTCCATGATTCCATCCCATATTTCTAAAGTTGTGCATAATACCTAGTAGCATTCCCATAAGTGGTAGGTAGTCCCTCTACTCTACAACCAAGTATACTTATCAATATCTGAATCTGAGGAATTTCTTTGATAGGGATCAATCTACTTTTTGCCCAGTTGACACTTAGTCCTTGCTACAGCTTCATAAAGAATTAAAATTAGTCTAATATATCTCAATTGCTCAATCTCAAGGTCACAAAAAACTAGGGTATCATCTGCATACAACAGATGACTGATCTCTTTTCCACCCCCATTTCTGGCTCCTATTTGAAAGCCCCTTAGCCATTGTTCTCTGTGGCTATTCTCATCAAGCTATCAAAATCTTCCAATGCTAATATAAACAAAAAGGCGGAGAGAGGGTCTCCTTGTCTCAATCCTCTTTCGGCATTGAAGAAACCTACTAGCTCTCCATTGACAAGGACAAAGAATCTAACTGTCTTCATACATGCCTCTATCCACTTCAACCATTTGATCTATCTCATAGTGTTGAGTAAGAAAGACCAGTTAACATGGTCATAGGCTTTCTGAATGTCTAGTTTACAAAATTAATCCTGCATTCACATCTTTCATCCTTGAGTCTATAGTATACACTCACTAGCAATTAGGGCAACATCCATAATCCGTCTTCCCTTTATAAAAGTCATCAGATTTTTATTTACCAATTTATCCACCACCTTCTTTAGCTTTTCAGCAAGTAACTTAGCCATGATCTTGTACAATCCTCCAACCAAACTAATTGGTCTGTAATCTTTAAGATCTGAGGCTCCAAACTGTTTAGGTATTAATGCAATAAAGGTTGCATTAAAACACTTCTCAAATTCTGATTAGAGTGAAATATGCCAAAGTCCCTATTATACTTCATCCCAGAAAGTGTGGGGAAAAAAATCATTGGAGAGCCATCTGGGTCTGGGGCTTTCTCCTTGGCACATAATTTGATGTTGTCCGGAATCTCCTCCTCATCGAAGGATTTTTGTAAACAGGTATGTTCCTCTTCAGAAATCATAGAGAACTTGTTTTGAATTTTGAAGCTTATCATTATATTAATTGCAGCCAGTCAGCCCCTTTGAGCATGTATCCTTTTATGTGGCAGCTATGTTACTAACCTTGACCTATTTGTTGAATCACTATCTTTTGCACACCCTGCTTCCTTAAGCACTTATAATGCACACTTAGCCGAACAACTAAAGTAGGAGGAAATAGATAGTTGAGGTGTGAAATGGACCAATGATGAGGCACAAATGATGAAAATTTCCCCTCACCCTATGGTAATTTGCATGTCTAAGAAACTGCCTTGCCTCTCAAACTTGTCCTAATTTGCATACAGTTCTTTCATCAATCTGAGGTTAGAATGGTTTGGTTCCTCAAAGACAAGTCTCATTTCATCCCTCAAATGGTGTCCCAAATATCCAGAAACTCGCGGTTCTTATGTTTCAGGTACATCCAAGAGAAAGAAAGGACTTCAAAAAGAGTGAGAGAACTAAAAAATCCAATCATGGCATTTGACTCTAAGAAATTTGGCGTGTCAATGTTGTATCAAAAACTAAGCAGGGATATATAGTTGAGTTTAAGCTTAACTACAATGTCACCTTCAAAAAACTTGGGCATTTCTTTCCTTCCAAATCACCCACCATATAGGGATTCCCATGTTTTGGAAGAAGATTTGATCAAATCTTTTTATGCTAGAAAGTAAAGAAATTTAGAGCCATATTTTTTACCTGTTCAAAAAGAGAAATTTAGAGACAAAACTCAACATCTTAATGCTCTGGTGATAGAAATGTTTCCAAGCCCTCGTGTATTTATAAAAAAAAAATCTTATTTCCTTTTTTTCACAGTATATTTTATTCCTGAGGAAACTATGTATTTTTACATTGCGCCAGTTAAATGCTTGTCTAATACTAATTAAGTAGTTGATAGATCCCTTGTACTCACATAGTTACCTACTAATTGAGTGTTCGGATTGACTTATTTTAAGTGTTTTTGGCTAAGTTCTTTTTCTCTTTCTTGTAGTGTTTGGCAAAAATAGAAAGTATTTTTAAGCACTTACTTTTAGGCCAGAAAAGTACAAAAATAAGTTAAAAGCCAAAAGTTGGGTATTTCCAACTTATAGCTTTTAGGTATTTTTGAAAAGCCAATCCAAAAACCCTATAAATCAAGACATTCCACCAATAGGTTGACGTGTCAATTAGTATGGTCATGAAAAGTATCAGAAATTGGGGTTGTAGGTTGGCCTGTCAATTAGTCATGGTCATGAAAAGTATCAAAAATTGGAGTTGGATCGGGGACTCAAATGGTAAAGAGGGAAATAAGTAAAAGTTCCTTTTTATCCCATTCAGCATTAAAAATACTTCTCAACTTTAGTTTCTCCTTTTCTGGTGCTGTTCTAATATGGAAAAAGTGAAGAACTCTCTACTATCCTGGTTCCAGTAATGCAGTTTGCAACAAGAAATTAAGGTCTTCTCCTGGGAGACTTTTTCTACTTCTTGATTAAATGTTTACTTAACAGGCTGCAGATATAGAATTTGGCCTCTCCAGACATATTTTGCATTAGTCACAAAGTGAATACTGTGGTAATAGTCTAGAGAAAACAAAATAATACATACCAATACTGTCCAAACTTTGTGATACAGGCAGAACACCAATAGTTGATACGGCCCCATGTGACGGCCTAAACCCAAAGACACCACAAAATGCTGCTGGGACTCTAATGCACCCAGTCGTATCGGTACCTGCAATAGATCAGACTCTGTAACCATCTAGCATTCTGAACCCAAAGTGAATTTTTATTACAAATTAATGCCACTGCAATTAGTTAAACAGAAGCCGGCCAACTTAAAAATTAAATCTCTCATTCCATCATGTTCATACTTCGCAGATATATAAGATGAGGAAAACACAACTCAATGTTAAATCTATCCAAACGAGGAAGACAAAAAGGAAAGAGGAGGCATAGACTATAGCAGGAATATATCTTTTTTAAGACAGGTGGTGTCTGGACTAGCTTAGACGCACCTAGACTATTCCACCGGGTACCTATGACCTCCCACCAGGTACTAGGTATAACTTTGCCACCAAGGCATATCAGATGGAAAGGATCACCGGGTGTTTTTTTCCTGGATTTGAACCGGAGACCTCATGGTTCTTCTCTCACTTCATTGACTACTTAGCCTCACGCAAACATCCTTGGTGACTACAACATGAAAATATCTTCAACAACTCAAACATATTTGTGAATATAGTAACTTCATCATCTTCATACTTTAAACCATTATAGCTAAATTGAACAGACATAGGAAACGGAAGAAAAGGAATCTTTGAATCAGCGATTTTCAATAACTGCAATTTAAATTGACAACCATACCTAAAGCAAAATCAACCAGTTCAGCTGCAACAGCAACAGCTGAACCACTGGATGAGCCACCTGGAATATGAGATGGCAATTTTGGATTAGTTGGAGTACCGTAGTGCACATTCTCTCCAGTAATCCTGAAACATTCCAACAGAGACATCAATTCCCTTCACTGAAATTGCATTGCTTCAAACACAAACTGTCTTCCTCAGCCAAAAGAAACACAGAGGGAGGAAAGAGAGTGTAGCAACAGATGATAGATCTGAAAAATGTACTACTTCTGTCCCAACTTTTTTGCAACTATTCCCATTTCGAGAAATCCTAGAATGTGCTGCACCATTCCATTTCTATACATCTTTACAATCTACCTTTTACAATCAAGAAATCACGAGAGCTAGTGGCGCACGATTAGATATTCGGTGGATGATAGATCTGGCCTTCTCCACTACCAAGCTTTTGTTGCGGCAGGATTCAAATGTATGTGTGCCTGACTGACACATTACTTGTCGTGCTCTTATCACTAAACCAAAACCCTGAGGCCACATCTTTCACAACCTCTACGGATTCAAATTCATTAAACTATTCAATATATGAAACTTGATGTCATGTTTTCTCTATAGAACTACTTTTCAAGATTGCTTGAATGTTTGTTCAAGCAGTGTATAATTAAATTAACATTTCAAGCTCCGTGTAGAATCAACTATCTCCTATTAAATTAATGTGACATACGAATTAATGCCAAAGAATAGATAGAAAAGGCGAAAGATACCCAAGTCCAAATTCGTCCATGATAGTCTTCCCAACACAAGTAGAACCATTCTTCAGAAGAGCAGTCACAACCATGGCTGTCTTTGTAGCCACCTCATGCGTCCGTTTCCAGGCAGGACTACCAAAACCCGTCACATATTCCTTCACATCAATACTATAACAGTGCAAGTAAAGAAAAAGAAATTAGAATCAATTCCACGTCCAGAAATGCAGCAAAACTGTTATTATTCCAATAGCACAAAACATTTTATTTTTCTTACAAGATCTAATCCTTCCAAAACCAAAACCCTCACAACATGACACAAAAGAAAAAATGTTTTCGCCAAATGTTAACTTGAACAGAGGACTATGACTAACTTGTCTTTGATGGCAAATGAGAGGCCAGAAAGGGAAAGTCGAGCAGCTGGAGGAGGTGGTTGAGGAAACGGAAGCAACTCTATACGTTCAATAAAAGCGCCAAAGTCTTGTTTGATTGAGTTTCTAGCTTTCAATCGTCGCCGATTAACCTCAGCCAGGATCAATATTCCGGCGAATCCGACGCCGATCACAACCCAGACTTTGGGGTTCGATACATTGAGTTTTGTCATCACCGGCAGCTTCGTCGGCAAAATTTGAAGGTTTTGAAAGGGTTTAAGAAACAGGGGGCAATGCTAGTATTGATTTTTGGGTTTCACAGAGAAGGACGAGATAATTGAGGAGAAGGTGACAAAAAAGTCTTAAAATTAAAATTGGTGACAAAAAATAATTGACCAAGTCAAACCCCTTCTTAATTAGTGATTAAGATAATTGAGGATTAAAATGTAATATTTAAAACTTCAAAACTTTTAAAAATATTCAAATAAACCCATTTCCAATAGTCTTTCTTTTTCTTTCTTTCTTGCAAGAGCTTAAACCCATTTTCAATTGTCTTTCTTTTTCTTCTTTGCAACAACTTGTAGCAGAGGGAGACGACATTGCTGCGAAAAAATTGTTGGCGACTTCCAATACCTTCGTCTTGGTCTTCTTCATCATAGCCGTCATCTACCTCAAGGTAACACTTTTTTCTTTTCTTTCATTGTTAGGTTTTTGAGATTGTAAAGATTGCAAATCCATTGGGTTTTATTAGGCCTTCTTTGTTTTTAGCATATGGAAGTTTGT